>JANHZT010008806.1:11563-21759 GCA_032468215.1 Stegonotus admiraltiensis | reverse complement strand
GATCGAGATTTTGTTCTTGAAAGTTATATTTTATGTTTATGTTTGAAAAATAATAAAAAATATTTACAAAAAAAAAAACCTCAGTGACGTTTTCATGGTACCCCAGCACCCAAATGGAATGCCAGGGCATCCTGGGGCATCACAGTCAACTCTAATATTTCCCTTTATTAAATACTAAAGTATTCTGTGGCACTCCTGAGAGTTTAGTGTGGGGTGCCAGAATACCATAGCACAGTTTGGGAGTCATGGTTTTGTAAGTTAAAACCAACTCTTGGAATTGCATTCAGAAACCTATCCAAAATCTAAATGCCGCAACTTCATTCAGAGTCAGAATAGGAGCTGACTGACAACGAGGCATTTTCGGATAGCATTCCAGCCTTGCAAGAGTTCAATTTCAGCTTCTTTCATTCCATTCAGCGCCCCTTTTCAAATCTTTAAACATGAAGTCAAATTCTCCAATGCATGTCAAGTTTATCTGGGTATGTAATTATATCAACAGCATATTGTTAATATTTTATCCTAAATTAATGGATGATTTCTCCTAATAGTTTCATATAAATATTGAACAGCCAAGGATAGCCAAAATGCCACTCTCTCCCATCACTGACTAAATCACCCACTTAGGAAAAAATTGAAGCACTGCAAAATATCTGTAACTCTAAAGATGATCCATAATAAAGAATGTAATTTGAACATATGCCACAATTCTGACTTTTTCATGTGCTAACATAATTTTTAATTCATATGAATGAAAAATCTTTCTCTGTTTTTCCAGACATCAATATGACCAACTTGTACAAAGATTGGTAATGTCTGCAGTGATAGGAAATATTTTCCACTTCTTCCAGCTATCCTTTTAATGTTGTCCTTAAGGTCTACTAATGGTTGATTTTGTTATTTTCTAAGGCACTATCTTACAGTTACCAAATTTGAGATTCAGCTTTACACCTCTTCTAGAAAACCATTACATTAAGAACTGAGTTAAGAACAGAACAACAGGTTAAGATTGTGACATGGGAGACAGATACGGCATAAGCTACAGTAATGCAATTTAGTTTCTTATTAATACTTTATGCTGCTAGCAAAATACTAATGGTAGTTATGGAGCAGACTATTTAGTTAGTTCCCTATAACTTTTCATATTTTGCTAAAAGGCGTTGAGATCTTCTCTCTTATGTCATCACTTAATTGTTGACCTCCCAGTACATTTTTAAGGAATATGATCTGCATAACTAGCTTCCCTAAAGCTAATATGTAACTGATGTTTGGGTCAAATGGAACCATCACCACCATTATCATCTTCCTTCCACACAGCATTCAATCCTAATCAGCTGTCAAAATGCCTATAATTGAATTTTCAACATTCATGCAAGTACTAATTGTATGCTATTACCTCAAGTTTGCCACTAAACAATCAAATAATATAAGGTTTAGAGGTTACCTGAGAGATCATCTATACCAGGTGTCAAACTCATGGCCCATGGGCCAGATGCGTCACACACTGGCGACACCCACCCCCATTTTAGCAAAGGGAAAAAAGTTTGTGATACATCATGGGCTGTGTCACAAGTTTGACACTCCTGATCTATACCAATCCCTGTGGTGCCAATGCAAAAATCCACTATTGCAGCATCCTTAAAAGTTGGCCACGCATACTCTGTTTAAATACTTCCAGTAAATGAGAATCCACAACTTCAGAGACCAATTTGTTCCACTGTTAAATAAGTATTGCTGATAGGAATTTGTCCAATCAAAATTTCTTCATCGTTTAAACCCAGTGTTACTTATCCTACTATCTGGAGCAACTTTGAATTTCTCCATGACAACTTTGCAGAGCTAGCATATATACTGCAGACTTCTTTTTTCCTGCTAAACCTACCCAACATTTTCAATAACCTTATCATCTTGGCTATTTTTCTCTGCATATGTTGTCAGTATTTTTCCTAAAAGATGGCCCAGAACTGGTCACAGTATTATAGGTGTGCTACAATAGCACAGAACAGAGAGGAATTGATTTGTATTGATCTTGACACTGCCTTTTTATATATTTTGATATGATTATTGCTTTAAAAAGTATCAAAGTATTTTATTTTCAAACAAAATAAAATACATTGTTTTCTGAGAAACAACATTTTAGTATTACTGGTCTTATAGGCAATAAATGCAGACATAAGAAACAAACTAAGTAATTCATCCCCATTTACCCTGTGATGTTCATTTACATATTAATATTTCAGACTAAATCTTTGAGTGCATGATAGGAAACTCTGGGTTACAGAATGGAACAGGTATGTGTTCTTCCTTTCTCTTCTCTGGAACAGCCACTACACTTACTATGAGGATACCCTTAAAACTACGGATCTATGACAACTTTTCATGTCGAACTCACTGTGGCCAACTCAATGCAGCCAACTTGCCGCAGCCAATTTGCCACGTGGTGAGTTGGCTGCAGCGAGTTGACTATGCAAGTTGGTTACGTAAGTTGTCTCACTCCGCAAAACTACTGGGAAACAAGAGTCTGGTATCACATTAGGAATCTTCATGCCAAAGCAGTAATCTTGAGGCGAAATTTACCTTTGATTTGACCCAAATATATTATTAGAACAGAACTCATTTGCTCATACAATTAATGTGTTATTAGAAGAATTACAGAAGTAATCAAATGTTTGGAATAAGATACTGGCCTAGAAACCAGGAGATTGTGAGTTCTAGTCCTGCCTTAGGCATGGAAGTCAGCTGGTTGATCTTGGGCCTGTTACTCTTTCAGCCTAACCCACCTCCCAGGGTTGTTGTTGTGGGGAAAATAAGAGGAGGGAAAATAGGTGTGTACACTGCCTTGAGTAATTTATAAGTATAAAAAATGTAGGATAAAAATAAACATTGACAAAACTAAATAAAAACTTACATGAAACTTTCACAAGTCTGAAAAAGATTATAGAGAAAACATACCAGAATATTCAATCTTGTTCTTTATAGTCTCATCTCAATCCAGGATTCCCATTCATATAATATTTTTACTGTACATTGAGTTGGAAGAAGTCCTGTTATACCTTTCGAACTGAAAAAAAAAGATTCTGAACTGATTAAAATAAGGATAGGTTTTCATAGTATATGATAGTTTATGGGATCGAGGCCTAATAATCTGAAAGAAGGACTTTGTCTATTCTGTTCATGACTTTCTCGTATTAATAAGTATCTTCTAAAGAAAAAAATGGGATTGTATTTTGTTGAACATACTTGTGTAACCAAGAACCTGATTATAATATATAGTTTCTTATTGTGTAGATTGAATACTCAACTGTAAGTATATTCAATCAGTATAGTTATAGTTCCTCTTCATAATGTTATTTTATTTAAAAGATTTTTACAGCTGCCACCTTATGGCATACAAGTCTGGGAGGCTACAACAATACAAGTCACTCTCAACTTACAACAATTGAGTCCAAAAGTTCTGTTGATAAGCAAGACATTTATTAAGTGAGCTTTGCCCATTCTTGCCACAATTGTTAAGTGAATCACTGCAGTTATTAAGTTAGTTAAGTGAATCTGTCTTCCCCACTGACTTTGTCAGGAGGGTATGAAAAGTAATCGCATGACTCAGCAACCATCATAAATATAAGTCAGTTGCCAAGTGTGTAAATTTTGATCATTTGTTCATGATGCTGCTGCAATGGTCATAAGTGTGAAAAATGGTCATATGTCACTTTACCCCTCAAAAGAAAACCCAGATGCCCAATCCATAACTATACCAACTGATCTTTATAATTCAACCTGGCTCCAACCTTATTCTTCTTGTGAATGGAAAGAAACCCATCCTTTCAATACAGGTGGACAGGGTGAAAGAGTGGAGACAACACACGGATTGCTTGATTGGCTCTTCAATTATGCTCAACACCAAAACATCAGCCTGCTAACAAACGGTTGCTATCTCTTCCTGACTTGATCACTATGTTTATACAACATATTTAATCTTGGTTATTATCATTTTCTGAATTTACACTTGACTGAAACATAAATTAACAAATGGCTTAGGTTCACGTAAGGCTAGGCAGCAAAAACAAAAATAGCAAAGGTCTAAAAAGAACCTAAATTTCAAATTAAATCAAATCAAATCTTCATTATGCTCAAAGCCCAGCATAACCTAATTTATATATATTTCTATAAAATGGGAGAAGAAAAAAATATAAATTACTAGAAGAAAGTTGTCATAAAAAATAAATCATCTTACTAAAACCTTAATTGTACAATGTATAAAAAGGTACGGTAATATAACATGGTAGAATTCAAAACTGTAACTACTAGTGGATGATGAATATTAAATGGAATAAAAAATGTACATTGTGTATAAAGAAGAAATATTATTAGTAATATTTGATTTGGAACAAATAATTAATTTTGGGGACTAGGGAGAAAAATATAAATTCATAAAAACTTCAAAAAGCAGAACTTAAGTTCAAATCGTTCTTCAAAATAAGGAAACATTATCTACTGTCAGCTAACAATATTATGTATTTCAATTTAATAGGCTTCAAAGGATATGTGCAGAAGTTCAGTGCTTTGATCTTCATGAAGAATTGATAATATTTCCCAGGATTCCCCTTCTAGATCTTTTTTAATGAAACTCATTGGGTATCTGGTAGTCAGAGGAATAGTCTAAATTAAAACATTAATAACAATATGCCAAAGGGCAATTACAAGAAGAGCGCTACATTCTACGACTTTGCTCAACATTGCCAATATTTCTGTACAGTGCAATTTAGATATACAGTAAAGTATGCAAAAGGAAATCATAGGCTGGGGATTTTTGTGGCCAGGAGGAAGAAAGTAAGAATTTCAAACTGAAAACAATTTTCAGAAATGATTATATAGAAAAGGATTTTTCTAACCTCTAGCACAAAATGGGACATCCAGTTAAGGCCTAGGCTTTTGTGTACAGATGGGGGCGGAGGGGAAAGAAATCAATGGAAGGATTTGGAGGAAAACTGCCTTTGGTAGTTGTGAAGCAATAATTCTCTTTATTCTCTAAATAACTTCCAATAGCACTGCATTAGACATAACACAATGCTCATTTGCATTAATGGACGATAATTCCTAACCACTAAGATCTGTAATGCAATGGTATAGGAAGATAATTACTTTTATATAAAAATGATGAGAAAAAACTCTTCTGGTTTTTCTTCATCTTTTTTATATAATAGAAATTATCTTACTTTTACTTAAACTATTTGCTTACTTAAACTATTCTGTCTTTTCTTGCCGGTGTTCTAGCCTGTAATTTTTTTTTTAATGGAGCCTTATTCATTCCAGAAGAAATGGGCAAAAGTACAGTAAAACTAGGAACAGGAACAGGCAGAAATGTCGTACTTCCCAGGCTTCTCAAGTTATAATAGATAAATATTTAATATTTAATGGGCATTACCATGCTCTATTTTTAAATTTGGCAGCAAATTGCAAAGAATTGTTCTTTGCACACTCAGAATACGAAGTCAGACCATATAAGCAGGAAAAAAGATTAAAAGAAATACAGAACTGGAAAGTTTTGAGTCCCGTCTGGGAGAAGGGCAGTATAGAAATTTAAATAAATAAATAAATAAATAAGTTTTTAAAAAATAAAAAATTGAACTCCTCAATAAAATCATATAATTTGTGCCAATACAAAAGGAGCCAGAATGGCTTCACTGGGGATAAAGAGAGATTAGTATCAACATGCTTGGGAGAACCTGAAATTTAAAAATGCTCTTTGAAAACAAACCGAAAGTTAATAACTGGAGAAGAAAAGAAGGAAGGGGGAAAAACAGAACAATCAAAACAATGGGAAAGAGGACTGCCCTGCTTAAAATGAATGTCTGATTGGAAGTGTGAACAAAAACATTTCTGTGAAGAAAGTGAATAAAGACAGCATTTCGTTGTATCTTATTTGGCTGTACATGAGAGAAAATGAGGGAGATAGCATTTTGAACATCATTGAGTTACAAAGATGTTTACATATAAATCTGACTTTGGAAATTTGAGATGTAGTATTTATAACATTTCTAAAGCACAGACGTGGGATGCTGGTAGTGTTGTATTAAACAAATTAACAAGATATAATGTTTAATATGGCTTTCATTTAATGAAGGAGCTTTAACACACTCCTGCTCAATTGACTCTCCACATGTTTCACAAATACACATATGCCTAACAATATTATACTTCAGAAGCAGAAGGCAATACAAGCCTACAAAGATGAAAAGATAATGGAAAATGTAGGACTTAGTTCACAAATTACAGGAAGTCAAAACAGAAGAATAATTAGTGGTAAATACATTTGTATTGCAATTGATGAAGTCCAATATAAAGGTGACAGCTGAAATGATTAAACAGTACCTTCTGTTAGTTAATCAATAGTGCTGTATCTGGCACCAGTTAATAGAGACAGTGTAATTCTATCACTTAATAATTTTAAGTAAACATACAAAAGATGAAAATATGCATACATCATCAAGAAGAGTGACAATATTTAAAAACAGCATTATGTGTTTCAATTAATTATAAAGTATTTCCTTTTGGTTTCTGATATCAGGAAATAACTGCCTATTATCAAGCCACTGATTTACGTAAGTAGGAATAAATGATCCAGTTTGACGTTATTTAATTATCTTTTTTTCAAGTAGTTTCTCTTTCTTCATCATCCCTTTCTGATTTTTTTGATATTATGGAAATCTATATACCGTTTTACACATTTTTCTTCTAAAATACATAAATTTGTCAATGCAGCTTTGTACGCAATTTTCCTAATGCAGGATGTGTGTGCATATGCTTTTTTAGGCATACCTGTCGTTAGTACATACATTTTGTACATATATTTTCATTTGCAAGTTCACACGTTTATACATTTATAATGTTGTTTCCCCTCATGCATTGGTTTCACAAGGGCAAATCAAATTTGTGCTACTTTACATATTGAGAAATGCTTGTGATGTGGAATTTCTTGGATATCCCGCATTTCTTCATGATGACCATCTTTCAACCAAAAATACTATTAAACTCTTAATTTATATCTATTTCACTGTAAATATATTTAAACGTAACCATTTGCCAAATAAGTGTCATTAATACATGAAAAAACAGTGTGCTTTCTTCAGTAAGTTTATAGTTTAGTTGTAATCAGACTTTGAACAAAGTGCAATTTATATTTTCTTGAGTCTTTCTTTCGCTGGAGGGACTTTTTCTTTGTTTTGATTAGGCTAAATTCCTTGACTTGAAGCTTCATATATCATAATTCTACCTATATAATCCTTAACAATACCCTTACACACTCCAATTCATCTAAAACTGAATAATGTTCCAAAAGACCCAACTTCCAAAGTCTGTTAATCTGAAGACTAATGCATGCCATTTATTAACTACCGGTAAATTTGTCTCCTTCTTTATTGAACATTTTGAAGACTTCATCTACTGACCTTCTTAAAGAGGAAGCATCATCTTTATAATCTCAAATCTCAGACACCTTCAATTATATTTTCAATATTACATGATATACAACAGAATTAAGGATCACATCACAGTTATAAATGCTTTAAACAAAACTTTCCTTAAATTATAAAACATTATTCAATAGGACAACACTTATTACAATATTAAAAGACTGCTTTAGGTCTCCCAATTGATGCCTAATTGGGAGACAGCAATCAGTTTTGAAAACCATTAGCTGATGCTTTGTATCTAGATGTAGAGTGGACCCCTAAAATCAGTGGGACTAATCATGTACTTCTTCCTGCATGTTAAAGAAATACATTCTTTAAAAATATTAGTTTGTGTACTTGCTAATTAAATCAAAAATTTTACTGGTAACGCATTAGGTATCATGTTGC
This sequence comes from Stegonotus admiraltiensis, assembly GCA_032468215.1. Lineage (NCBI taxonomy): Eukaryota > Metazoa > Chordata > Lepidosauria > Squamata > Colubridae > Stegonotus > Stegonotus admiraltiensis. The sequence goes on along the minus strand of JANHZT010008806.1, from coordinate 13,906 downwards.
ATCTACAGTTGCAATTTTAGCTAATTGTTTTAAGGAAAAAAAGTTAAGCATTAATGTGTTTTTCAGGCATCTGAAACTCCCAAATCATTTTCTCTGCTAGCCTGAGATCATTATTACATTAGCCTGGCATACAAAACCCAAACAACAAGTCAAACCAGTAATTTGCATCTAATAGAGGGGGGGAAAGAATCCCTGCTGTATTTCCTCAATAAGCGGTTTGTACTGGGGGAAAAAAATCTTTAAAAACCTGAAAGAGATTTTCTAATATGCAAGAGACATTAAATAAAGGCGAACATATTTTGTAACAATAAAATCTGATGCTAATTCAATGAACTAGTATAAAACAGTGAGCCTCTATCAGAAGAATACTTCCATATGCATACCTTTTGTACAGTCAGTGATAATAAAATAGCAGACAAACACTATGTGGAAGATATTATGGAATACATATACAAAATTGACCCAATATACATCTGGCGGGAGAATGGAACGCTAGGCATTCATTTCAGTTTACATGCTGTATCATCAGATATCAGAAATGAAACACCGATGAAAGAGAAAGTGAATGCCAATTTCCTCCTTCTGGAGCCAAGTTTTCAGTGGCTCTTTAAAATAATAGATAGTTGTTTGCTGAGAGTGGCTTGTTCCATACCATTAACTCAGAACAAAACGTATTTTGAGTAGGACAGCAGTGTTTACTTCTAATAAATGATTAATACATGCCACATTTATCACTTGGAAACAAAGACATTTAGTCACAATTTTAGACATAAATCAAGGTAGATGGAATTAATGTAAAAAAAGGATTGCCTTAGTCCCTAAAATGGCAAAGAGAAAGGTCAGACTGGCCATAGCAACCAAGAATAGCCTTTTAAACATTTAGAAAGACTTAAGCAATCATAGAAAGAGCTGAAATTTCTCTTCTGGGGTGTGAAAATCAAAATTAAAAAGATTAGATCATCACAATAGGTCCAAAAGGAAAAACTATTTTCTTGTCCTTGCATCTAATTGAATAACATGCGTTCCAGCTGAAATGAATATGTTTCAAAGCAAACTGAATCTCAACATTATTTTTCCATGAAGAAGCATAATTGCATAATTATAAAATGAAACTTAGAAATGGGTGATTGAATATAATGCAGCTCTCTCACAGATACACGCTGCTTTCAAATTGTCTCCTTTGCTCTATTTTACAACCAATAAAAGATAATAACTAGTTCTATATCAGAGATAGTCTTTTGCTGAACCATTACGGCTTTTAAAAGGATTGTTTGCTGTAGCTAGTCCCAGCTGTTTTTTAAACTAACAAATAATAATTTGTGGCTTTCATTTCATCATCATAACTAACAAAAGGTACATATTAGACTTTTTAAGCCGTTTTGTGTTTCATTGTATAATTCTATTTATTTTGCTAACATTCTTGGCCATCTTTTTAAGGTATAACTTAAAATTTATGCTTCAAACTGCATTTTCCTCAATTGTTATGAATGTCTCTGAATTACATATTTAGGAAATTGTTAAACAATTATCTACTACACGCCTATGTTGTAGGGAGAATCACCCTATTATTTATTTATGCAGTTCAGAAAAAACCCTGCCCACTTCTGTTATGCTGTGCAATGTGTTTTGTTAACATCGCATTGTGCTAATATTTTAGATAGTTGACATTTTTCTAATGCAAAAACATACTTCCAATTAATATAAAGTACTCAGAAAACAACATATTAAAGTTTAAACTTTACACCTGCAGGAAAAATATCCCTGAGATCATGAGGTCTTCTGCTTCAGCCCTTCATGTATATATTGTTATTTGAACTCGGCAGGGAAGTTCATTAATTTTTAAGAAGTCTTTGACCTCAAGACAGGGAAGGGTGTAAAAAAAGTAAAAAATGGGACGCATAGCCAGGGCGAAGGGACATTTTTCACTCTAAACTCTAATGAACAAGTAAAGCGCTCTACTCCAAGGACCATAGACCCTCCCTTCTGCAAAAAGAAAGGAAAAAATTAAAGAATCCATTCTGGCTGCCGAATGTTAAAAGCCACTCGAATTCGAAGAGTTCTCATCTCCGAAAAAGCGGGGCAAGTCAGTTTCTGCATAGGCAATGTATGCCTACGATCCGGGCTTTGCAAAGAGCTTCACCCTGAAAACAAGGTAAGCCTAGGATAAAACCCTACTCTTCAAGGACCCGAAAAGTCTGGAAGACATAAAGACTCTCCCTTACCCCAACTTCAAAGCCGAACGAAGCTCCTTCGTTGTTGTCATCTCCCGGGCCCCCCTCTTCACACCATGGCGACGGGTGCTGCACTGGGCTCGCTTGTAGCGGTGACACTTAAGCTGCTTAC
>JANHZT010008806.1:0-11463 GCA_032468215.1 Stegonotus admiraltiensis | reverse complement strand
GCTTACTCAGACCGGCGGGGGGGGGGCGGGGGGGCGGCGGCGTGAGCGCGCGCGCGCCCGCCTGGAAGAGGCGAGGAGCGGCATGTGCTGCTCTTGCAGCGAGAGTGCCTGACTGAAGTAGTAAAGGGGAAAGGTAGCCCGCTGAGTTCTAGACCGAGAACCTCACGTTCAGGCCAAGCCGAGGCTGGCTAGAAATAATTAAAGCCCTCGTGCAAGAGCCGGGATTCCTTCTCGCCTTCCTCGCTTCCCCTCTGCGGGAAAGTGGAGCTCTCATTATGCATTCTCCCGGAGGAAACCTCAGCGTAGTAGGCAAAGCTTTTCCCAGATTGCTTGGTCCCTGCCCAGCGGTCCATGCAGAATACAGGTATCTATTGTTCCCCGGACTGAGCTGCAACCAGCCGCCCAATCTCTGGCAGATCTCAACAACCACTGAGCCTGAATTTATTTTTTTAACCCTCCATAATCCTCTGCAATTCCCCATGGGTTAAATGCAATGTTTGGTACATGAGGTTTTTTTTCTTTCCTTCACAAGAAACCAAGAAATCGTATTTGTCTGTGTACGCACATGCACGTGTACTCTTAAAAAACTACACACAATTGCATAATGAAAAATATGTTTAGGAAACTAAGCGGTACTTTGAGGAACTGAGTTATACCTCCCGTGAAAAATGTCTAATTTATGCTACTTGTAGCCCGGTGTATGTTGGCTGACCCTGCAAACTATTTCCTATTGTTGATTTCAGTCTTGTTATATTCCGAATGATATATGTATGCAAGTAAAAAAATCTTCACCAATAATAACTCTAACTTTCAGTATTCATTACAGTATGAGCTATATCCATTGTATTTCTAAATGGATATTTCATCGAGAAAATATTTATTCCTCAACAGATTGAACCCACTGTGATTTATTTATAAATGATGCCCCTCAACTTTGGATTTCATAAGCTACAAGTAATGCTCCTTACAAATAAAAGTAAAAGAATGAATAGCAAAGACAAAATGAAGGAAACTAATAAGATTTACACTTTTTAAAAACTCACAGGACTTAAAGTCCTAGCACCGCACATTCAAAATCTGCAAAGAAAGTTTCAGATCAAATTGGTATTCTGTTGTATATATTCATTTTTGCTTTAACTTATCATTTAAAAAAGCAATGGAATTTGAGTATAACTTTGAGAGTATGACTTGAGCAGTGCTTTTTTCTTACATGGAAAGGATCACAATGGATTGTTATTAAAAGGAAGTCATATGTGCTCTTTCCTAAGTGAACTGCTATTACATGAGATGTTCTATAATATATCTTCAGTTTTAAAAGATAAAATGTTCCACAGTAAGGATGAACAATATAATTCAAAAAAATGAATCTTGGCCAAGCCATTTTAATGCAGATTTTTACAGAAAGGAACAATAAATATTTTAAGAAAATGATGCCAAAGTCTATAAATTTCCTATGCATATGTAATCTTTTATGATAAAATTAAAAAGTATAAAATATTCTCTAAATATACTCAAATGTATTATAGTTGAAAAAATCAATTACATAGATATCCTGTTGCTTCTTCAAGCAGCTCAAACTAGCAAGGTCAGCCTGTTAAAAAATTATTATATAATTTCTCAAATCAGTTTTTCTCAAATGTATTCATTTGTCACACATTAACCCAAACTTGTTTTAATAGTGTTATCCAATAGTGCTATGCAAATGCTGTTTTGCAAAAATTAAAATAGCACTGAGAAACTTGAATAAAGATATAGCTTTATAGCACCACAATGTCGCAAGTCTATCTGTTCCAGATAGGGACATTTCTTAGTATTCCTAAGAGATTCCCATCCAGAAGAGAATATTTCTCAACTTTCTTGCCTAGACAAGTTATCACTTTTCCTTAATATGTAGTCTACTTGTTCTACAGCTTAAACATATTTCACCTTCTCCTAAAGTTTTCATATAGTGCATCCAGTGATGTAAACAAAATCACCTACTCTTTATTTGCCATACCATAAATCAGATGGATACTTATATCTCACTATATATATATAAAGACTGGACAAAACTTGATGCTTTGGCTATGGTACCCAAAATCCTTATCTGACAGCTTAAATGTCACTTATATAAGTGGACTATACCAAGATTAGAATCACGGCACAAGCAATATAGCTGTTTAACTTTTCTAATTGTGGGCGGGTAGAATTGCTTCTCAAAGCTTCAGAGAAATTACACCATCCTAATATATTATTTGAGAATCATATGAAACGACTCTTTAAATTAAAACGAAACTAGGTTTGCTTCCTGCAAAATTTTCCCTTTTGGTAAAAATAGAATAAAAAAATTTGCAACAATAGTTAATGTTTTGAAAAATGGGATTAATTTTTTTTAAAAGCTAAGAGTATTTAATTCAACTGCACGCATGTTGGAATGTCCTATCCTTAAAGTGCCTGTGATAGATGACTGTGTCCATTCTTTATCTTTTTGACAATCCCTTCTGGCCCCTCATGATGGCCTAATCAAGACATCCCTAGACTCTGTGAACTAGTGCATCACTACAGTATCATAAAGAATATTACTCAAGACAGTTTTTACCAGTTTCACCCTATCTAGATCTGTTAACATTTCTCCAAAAAATCCATGCATTTACATTTATTAGCATGTTCTCATATGTCATTAAACAAAAATTATGATATAATTACACTTCTGGTATGAAATGCTTTAACTTTGAGTGTTTTTCAAAAAAAAATATTCTCAATTTAAGTTAGAAGAAGGAGAAAAAAGCATAAATTCCCATAGCAAGAGTTCTTACAATTCTCTAGGATTCATTTTGTTTTCTAGCTTGCTTGAAATGATTTGGTTTACACAAAAACTAGGAACATGGTTTCTTTCATGCATAATCAGCTGGTATATGCAGATGATATTTAAGGTTGCAGTTATAGCGTTCCCTTCAACTAACTCATTAGTGTTATCTATGATGATTTGTTTATAGTTATACAGTTTTAATGTATTAGCCAGAAATCACTTAGATCTAGAAATATGTGTATCTCTCTCGCTCTTTGTGTGTGTGTAGGTGTCAAGTATACCCAGAAAATACTCAGCTTATATCAGATTCATTTAATAATTGCTTTATAAATCTTGGAGCATATTTATTACCACACATTTCATTTCTGTGTATTTAAAATAGTAGCTTTCCTACTATAATATTTAAAGAAATTTAACATTGAATGGAGAGTTGCTAGACAAGAACTATGATAATTCAGTTAGTTGTTAGTTATAAATTAGTATATATTTCATTAGGACCTAAGCAAGTTTCCTGTTCATTGGTTTGCAGCCTATATTGGTTAGATGGAGGCAAAACTACTGACCAAAATCTCCATCGTAAAGAAATATGAAAAAAGATCAAAATTTAGTTATAAAGTTAGTTGTAACAGTAGATGACAATTGCTAATCTGGATTCTCCCAACCACTGGGTGTTATAATCCTACAGATGATAGTGTGGTTGCTCTAATATTACAGATTCCGGAAAATAGATAGCAAAAGCCAGTTTGGCCAAAGTCTGACGTTATATAATTTATTAAACTTATAAGCCTCAAATTTCTGCAACAAATTACTTTTTAAGTGTTGTTTTCATAAAAATAGAGTTAGGCAGGAGGCAGTGCACAAATCACAGCAGTAATAGTTATAAACATTATTTATTAGCATCATTTACACAATAATTTGGGAAAAAATTACTGACGGCTTTTGTTTATCAAATATTCCTGCAATATTGACCTTATAACATGATAAAGATATGTTGAAAAAAACCTTCCAGTTGGTACTTCATTAGCTCCAGAATTTTGTCTATCTGAAAACTCATTAGAAATCTCACAGGTGGAGAGAGAGTTTTCAGCCGCCCACCTTAGGTGGGTAGAATTTTCAGTCACCACCATGGGTGGGTAGAGTTTTCAGCCACCCACCTTGCTCTAGGCACAAATCTACATCTCAAAGATCTTTATATATAATGCTGAAGAGAAATATGTTTTTATAACATTGTTTTGTCTGCAATTTTAATACTGACAATTGTTTGTTTCCCCAGTTTCTGTTCTTCCTCTATTCTTCTTATCTAGAAGCAAAAGCTGAAAACCTTTCTCAGAAAAATAACAAAATAAAATGTAACATACTTAAACAAAATCAAATAAAAAGATATTACTTCACAAAAACTGTGTGGTTATACCCTTTGACTTCCTCAAAGCTATCAAGTTGTCTGTTAGTTCATTCACGCCTACCTTGTAATTCTGTTCCGTTGAAGTTACTGATTGGAAAGGCCATGTGTAGTATATCTTCACTAGAGAAATTCAGACATCCAAGATCTTGCTCTTGTACCATCAGCCTGCCCTTTATAGTTAGTGCTGTCATCATCTTCTGATACAGTCTGAACGCAACATGAATTATAAATGTAGCAAGATCTTTACCATTTAAAACACAAGTTTTATTGGCTTTTTTCCAACATACTACACTCCTTTAGGAAGCTCTTAAAAGCCATTTAATTTCCCTTCAAAAAGTCAATTTTCTTCATAGATAATAGATTACCATGGTGTTCATGAAAGAGCAAAACCAATATAACAAAACAATTCATTTTTAGATTTGTATTTATGTCTCAGAGATTTGCTTCTACATTTTCAAAAGGATGCATTGCCAATTTCATATCACAAGGCTTGAAAAACATCCCCATTTTTTAGTAATACTGGTTCAGTTAAAAATCATAGCCAACTTTAGTAATTAGATGATTTTAGCAAGCCACTCTTTCGTCTAACTTTATTATCCAATTTCAAGTTGTAATCTTCAAAAAATGTAGTTCAAAAAACAGTAATCTTCACAATTTTAGTTAGACTTATACAATAAAACACATAAAGTTAAGGTGCATAATAATACTTTATCTAAAATAATAATAGGCTGCCTATCATATGTTTAGACTTGACACAATCCCTTCATGTGGACATAAAATCTACTTCAACAACCTGTAAGTCCACCTTTACATGTGTGCTTCCAATTTCCTATATTTCTAATCATCATTAACAAATTAAATCAAATAAACCTGACTTTTCCATTGCACAATATTTAAAAATGCATATCTATATTTTTAAACGCTCAGAGTTATCCTATTGGATTGAAAACACAAAATAAAAGGTATATTTAAATGTCAGTGATAGCAGCCAGCTTACCATAGTTTTCTTTCAGCCCGAGTTTGTAGTTGTAGAGAACAAGAAACTGATGCCTCCTGGCTTTACTAAGTGCTTCAGCAGCAAGGACTGAAAAAAACAAAACCTAAATGCCAGCACTGCTTAGCCTTTCCCGGGCCAGGGATGCTGCATTACCTCAAAAGCACAACAATCTTTTGAAACTCATCCAGGGAATCTAGCTGACTGACGTCTAAGCAAGTCCAGGAGAGCTGTTGCAGCAGCAGTTACTTTTATTTGTTGGTCCCTCTTTGTGCCAGAAGGTTTTATCCCTTCCGCATTTATCTCTCTTGAATTGAAGTCAGAAGGTTACAGGTTTTCAATATAAGATCAAAGGCAGACATGTAATAGAGAAAACGTTTTCTCACTTGTATTCAATCTCTCTTGAGTTAGTACTTTTCTGGAAATCATACTGGTGTTCCAGATGTATAAACCCTAAACACACACCAACACATACACATACATTATGCTGTGTATATATGATGTATAGTGTAAGCAAATAAGACAGTACTGTCATCTACATGATTTTTCGCTTATTCTGCCTTCTCTCTCTGGAGGACCAGTAATTCTCTTTGCAAAAGAAAGCGCTTAATAAAACTATGGGGAGACTGCTAACACTTGGCATTTTCTATGATAACAAATCAGAAATGATAGCATCATACAGATTTATGAATATTTTGCTTCCACAGTCACAAACATCAGACATTGACTTTATAAAAAAGCCTTTTAGAATCTCCCTGCTGTTTCCATAGTGATCTCTTTTTTTCTCTTTTATCACAGATTGGCTGAAGTATTGCTACACTTTGTGCATTAAAAAGCTTATGCTCACAACTACCAATGGGATAGCCCTGGAACTACCATCAAAAACAGAACAATACCTTTGCAAAAAGCATCCATAACATTTTCTCATTTTTGACAGAATAGAATTGCAAAATCTGATCATGTCAAATAAAAACATACACTCAAGTGTACCCTCCACCCAAAGCTAGGCCTTAGTGCTCACAATTCCAAACATAGCTATCACCAATGCATATCATGTTAAAGTTTAAGTGTCTTTTCCCTACATGCGCAAGCCCCACCCCCCAAAAAACTTTTAATCTTAGCCACATTTACAATGTTTATTTTAGTTTGGTTTTTGTTTGCTTTTAATAAGTGTTTTTAAAAAAACTCTATTTAAGAAATGAATAATAGAACAATTTGGGGATATGACCGCTGCGTCTTGGAATGCAAACCTTTATAAAAGTAAAATATAAACAAGAGTTCTTTTAAAAACTTTGAATAACTAATATCTGTTATAGAGATCTTCCTTCATATTTCCACCCTAAAATATAATATATAAAGGTTTAAAAGAGCTTTACGTTAGTATAATAAATATTCTGAATGTATTGTAAATATATTAGACTTCCTGAGTAATATGATATAGTAGTATATGAATTCCAGGCATACTTTGTAACTGTCCCAAAGGGCATTGTGTTTTAGATTATCTTATTAGAAATAATTTAAAACACGATCAATTGATTGCAAATAACACTCCTATAGCTGACCATTGATTTATCACAATATTTAAAAATAAAATTGCTAATTTACTGTAAAATTACTTAATATATCATTCATCTTAATTGTTTTCAGATGACTAAGTGACCAATTGAATTTTACATTTTCAAAAGATGGAAATATGTAGCTTTATATCAGATGGCCAGAAATCAAATTAAATGTATGGTAGATATACAATAAACGCTTCAACTTCTAGTAAGAATAAATAATATATTTTTCATTTTTCTTCTGAAATACCCTTTAGATCTCAAAAATTCCTTAAGATGATTCAACCATCATAGTAAAAAAGGGTTAAACATAGTTTTGCACAAAATAAAACCGATGAGACGTAATAGCTGTTTAAAGTTTTCATGAGAGCCACTTTGGAGTAGTGACTAAAGGCACTAAGCTCGAAACAGGAAGATTATGTGTTGGGAAGCTACATATTAGCTTTATTATTCATAGACAGGTTACTAATATAGAATATTTCATATGGAAACCTGAATACACAGTTCAAATTTTCAACCAAAAAGTTCCAAAAAGATGTTATTCTCTCCTTTTATCTTCAGATTTATTGTGAAGTAAATATTTGCACCAAAAGTAAAACTGTTGAACAATAGAAGATACTACTGTCTATATATTCATGGTTTCCTTGGTTTTTAAGCCATAATAATAAACCAAGGCTCCCTTGGTTTTTAAGCCATAATGTCCCCACAGTATGAAGAATTTATTGATGTATAGAGCAGAACATAATACAGGAGTCATACTTTACTACTTTCATATTTTTGGTTGGAGGGGTGGATGTATAAGTAAACCTAGCAGATCTGTGTTGCAAATATTCAGTTTATTCAAGATGATGATAAGTTAATAGTAATAATGGCAGCAGCCATCTAGATCTAGATTTTTGAAGGACAGATCTAGTCTCCCATATAAAGACTACATAACCAACAAATATGACTGTCTAAATATCAGCAATTTGCAACAATGGTATTCTACTGTGACGCTCTATGTAAGCAAAAATTTGAAGTAGGATAGGAAGAATATTGAGGCTTTTGAACTTTGATGTTGGAGAAGACTTCTGAGAATTCTATGGATGCCCAAGCAAAGAAACAAATGGATTATCAAGCAAATCAACGCATAATTCTTATTCAGTGCATAAATGATCAGCCTCAAGTAATCCTACTCTGGACATATTATGCAGAGAACTAGCTCTCTGGAGAAGGCTCAAATGCTGAGAAATGCTGAGAAAGGTGGATATAAAGTGAAGAGGACAACCAGCAGCAAGGTAGGTTGGCTAGGTTACACAGACAATGAGTGCATTATTGAAAGAACTGTTAGGGAGAAACTTACTGTATGTAGTTGCTGCCATCAACACTCTGATTTTTCTCCCAATGGAGAGCTTTAGTTTTGTTAGTAATTGTGGAAGTCAGCACTTTCTCTTGGACTGACTGAATTATCTCAGAAAACCTTTGCCTTTTATATTCAGAGCTTTAAATTAGCTCCAGTGGCATAGCCATTGATTTAGTTTGCCTTCTCTTGTTAGCATGTATTCAAGTATTCAGTATTCCTATTGGAAGGAGTGCCTTCTTCCGCCTTGGGTTCTCTTCCTGCCTTCTTTGCCTTCTTTGTTCCACAAGCATCTCCTTTTGCTGCCTTCATGAAGTCCTCTATTTGGATATATCTATATGATCTTCACTAGTGTCTATCATTATTCTCCTTCAACAGTAGGAAAGTTCCGTGCTGACATAGTCAAGCACAGTCAAAAACCTAATTCTGCAAGCAAGTTATTTTCCACAGGAGGAAAGCCTAATATACAGCACATTTTTTACTATCTCACCATGCACCTGGAATATGTACTGATTTTGTTTTCAATCTCTACTTTGTTGTCCTTTCTTGAGATTTAATCTCTGCAAGCAACATATTTTCATAAACACATAAAGATGCTTGAGTCACAATACCAAGACATGATGTAGTAGACTATACAAACATGGGCACTTTTTATGATAGTCGTATTCTGGGTCCTTCATAACCTTCTATTACAAAATCTTTCACAAGTCGTGTATAAGCCAATGTATTTTCATGTTTGCAAAATGGGAAGCTTCCCAATAGCTCATATTATGCCAGACAAAAATAGTAACAATGATTCCTCTTTCTCCTCTGGCTCCATTTTTGTTGTTATTCGGTCTTATCAAAATACAAAAGTTGTAAAAAAAACACAGTGCTTTATTTGTCAGGCATGTTCAATCATGATTGGCATTCAATGATTAACTATAGTTTACTGTTTCCATTGCCATCTGTATGTTTGGCTTTTACATAGCATACATATTTATTTGTGGAAAAAAAACAAATGTTGAAATGTATGCCAGATTATCATTGCCAAAGCATGCCTAGTCTGGAAGTTGTATAATAGATCCATTCCTGGCTCTACATATAAATGAAATAAGAAGCAGCTCTATTTATATTCAAATTAAGGGGAAAGGCACATAGAAAATTGCAAAACATGAATTCCAGCCCTCAATAGGAAGATAGCCACAATAGCACTATAGCACTTGGTACAAAATGCAGCTGCACAGGTAAATAAATGGTGTCAGCTAAACGGCACATGTAACATCTCTACTCCATGAGCTGCACTCCATGGTTGCCTGTGCATTTCTAGGTGCAATTCAAGGTGCTGGTTGTCACTTTTAAAGCCCTATATGAGTATGCTTTATACCACAGAGAACTTTACCTCTATTTGTCTGACTAGTAGAAAAGATATTTATAGTTGACCTTGGGGAAGATATGAAAGCATTGTTAAGGAGGAAATGAAAGCATATACCATTAAGGAGGGATGAAAGATTATATAGTCCAGTGTGAGGCAGAAATACAAAGTAGTCAACCATCTTGATTTTGTTTAGTATATGATAGAAGAGAGAAAAACTTGAACAGGTTTGCTATTATAATAATTCCAGGAGTGTTCCTAGAATTCCACTGGTGTCTGTTTTGTTAACTTTGCTTGTCTTCCAGAGTTATCACTAGCATGACAAGCATGAAAATGTAAAAACTATATACGTCTTCAATTCAGTGCAATGACTTTCTGCATATCAAGAAATTCCTTTAGGTACAGAACAGCCCTATGATGTCTCAGCATGTCCAGGAGAAGAGGCACTGGATTGTTAAACAGATGCTACACTTCTACAATGTAAGTTGCTTTTGAAAATCCCAAGTTTCAGCTGTAGCTTGCTACACAGTATGTATGGCTACTGCTTGACAAAAAGCAGTTCTTTGAAGCTTTCAGGGTTCACTATAACAGGGAATCTGTAGACAGTGGCATATGGTTTTAAGGAACTAACATCCACAATAGGAACATCAGCTAGAAACATCTATCTCAATCCACAGTGAAGGACTATGGCTTCATGGGGCCAAATAAAATTCCAAGGAGTTTATTTTGCTATAAAATAAGTAAATAAGTAAAATCCTAAGCAGAACTTAAGTTCTTCTCTCTATCTCATCATCAATAAATGAACCAACTGTGGAATTGCAAAGGTATACCAATCCACTTGCAAAAGGCTTACTTCAGCCTGCATCCTCTAGATTAATGTGCTATGATAATGCTTCATAATAAAATTTGAACTCTTCCTGCATCATCCTCATCTTCACCATCATCGTCCTCAACCTCATCATCTTCCCTCCTCCTCTTCCTCTTCCTCCTCTTCTTCTGTCATATCTGAAGTACTCTGAACACTGAAACTTTGGATCCTAGTCACTGTTCATATGATGTACACTGGTTCCAGATATATTACCAGGAACAGTCATTGATTATTAACCCTTCTTGCTTTACGTCAAAATATTTGCATCAAACCATTGACATATTTCAGTCTTTTCATGGCTTACTTTTTCCTTTATTATCATACAATAACTTTATAAAAAATATCTAAGAAAATGGGTTGCAACCTTTTAAAATTTTGACACCATTTTAATAATATTGATAGAATATTGTCAAAGAAAACCTATCATACATTTCACATATTGATCTTGTATTTCACATGCCATTGTAGGGTAGTAATAATATTTTCTACACTTTTTAGCAGTAGTTATATAAACATTCACCTACCCGTTACTGAATGTTAGTGATACATTCTGTCAATAAGAATTTTCCTTTTCATTCCCTTTTGTTATACAAATTACCAACAAGAAAGTAGTTCATTTTTCTACTTGTCTGATAAAATGCCAAAGATGTGGCCTCTGATAAATGTAAGGCTTGTTCTTGGCAAAAAAGCCAGGCAATGCCACCAAAATGTTGTATATAATAAGTGAACAAAAGCTTTCATTTCTGCAACCTCTCCTAGAGTCCACAAGTTAGAAATGGGGCATGGGATAAGAAGTTGAATACTTCTCCATACCTTGAAGGCATCTGTAACTTGCAGATAGAAAAATTGTACTCAACACACAATCATAGCCAATTTACAGTATACACTTACTGTAATCATAAAATAGCAATTCCGTTCAATTTGTTATATAAATTATCTATTTATGTCATTTTAAGATAAAAATAGATCAATGTACTTACTGCAATTCTGTTGTTATTCTAAATGAGATAGCTACTTTAGCTGTAAATTATATTTGCATTTTGCATGCATCTTCCATTCAAATAATAGACTAAATGGTTAGCATATAACCGTGATGGCGAACCTATGGCACGGGTGCCACAGGTGGCACGCGGAGCCATATTGGTGGGCACGCGAGCTC
>JANHZT010008805.1:0-13266 GCA_032468215.1 Stegonotus admiraltiensis | reverse complement strand
AATAAGGCTATTTCATTCATTCAGATCTTGGATGTCTTCTGCTTGTGTTCCCTTTATTTTTTTGAGCAGCGTGTATAGTGTAGTACTATAATTATACTATTAGGATTAAATGTGTAGTTTGAAAGAGCCGCAATACTTATTACCTATACTTATATCTTATTATTTAAATGGGTACCTGTAGAAAAGTCCTAGTAATAACCTGAGTATTTATTAAATATGAACATTCTTATTCTGTATAATTGTCCAGGATGGGGCAGAAACCATCAGAGAAATGGTTCTTCAGATAGTCAGGCCTATGCCATGAAAGTCTTTATGGGTGGTAACCAACACTTTGAATTGTACCTGGATACTAGAAGGCAACTACTACAGGTCATGGAGCAGGGCATCATATGGGCATAACATGGTATGCCCCATCATGGCCCACACATTCTGGACCAACAAATTTCTAAATGGTCTTCCTCCACAGCCCCATGTAGAACATATTACAGCAGTCCATATGGAAAGCGATAGGATGATTGTCTGCAAGGCCCCCAGTCTAGGAATATGCTCTTTTTGCATATAGAGCAGCTGGATGAGGTAGATTTACATCATTCCTTTTCTGCTTTTTACATCATTCCTTTTCTGCTTTTATTATGGCCATCCAATAATCCTTTTATTGGAAGGAATCCTTTTGGAAGGTTTTTTTAAAAAAATATTTTTTGAATCGTGATTCTCTTAAAAATAAGCATTTTTTAAAAAAATAAAAAATAAATTCCTTAACATGAATAGCATTTTTAAAAGTGAATAGTTAGACCAGTGGCATTCAATATTTTAGGCACCAGGGACCGGTTCAGTGGAAAAAGATTTTTCTGCGGATCAGAAGGAGGCATGGTTTTCCATGCCACCTGCATACCGGGGATGGGGCTTCACTTGTTTGTGCGACCCGGTTCCTGACATGCAGGTCCAGACTGGGGGTTGGGGACCCCTGAGTTAGATAATACATCAAGAATAAAAAATCAGGAAAGAAAATCCTAATCAAATGAAGAATTAAGAGAATTAGGCTGTAAAAACCATGCCTTCAAAACCTCTATGATGAATGCATATTAAAAGACTCATTTGAGATCAGAAATAGCAATCACTTATTTGTATGTAGATTCACCAGAATTATTTCTTGAGCATAAGATACATGCTAATATAAAAGAGATGCGGCTAAATTCTAAGCAAACATTGGTGCATACTTTCTGATTCCAGTATCTCAATTATAGCAAAGTGATCCAAAAGTTTCATTTTGAATTCAGATGACATGAATATGAAACTCTGAAAATAATGCAGCAATTCAGGAACAGAGCCTCAGATTTTATATATCTTAATGCTGAAGATTTCTTCATCAGAATGTTAACATGACCATGAAGAACTCAGATGAAGCTAAACACCATGTTGGAAATGCAACATACCTATAGATTGACACTGATGATACAGATCAAATGTATATGTTGTTGTACAATTCTGAAAAAAGTAAGGCTCTGTTGGCCATATGTTGCATATTCCTGATGTTTACAAGAATCTACAGATCAATGATCCAAAATTGATGGTAAACTTTTTAAAGAAACTTGTCTGACAAGTATCACAAGATGGTTAGAATCATCTAACCAAGAGAATATTCAGAAAATTCTTTATACCTTAGTAATCACTGCTGAAAGTTATAAGTGATTACCTAATTAAATATTTCCAAAAATAGTTTACTTTATTATCAGTATTTTCAACTACATAATATTGGCTTTGTTATACTGACAGAGAAAATTATTCACTATTATTTTTTCCCTACAAGACTCTTTGTGTAAAATCATACAGAGGCACTAAAACACCAATGAGATGACCACACAGTCATACTGATTTTATGAATAGGTTTACAATTAGCCACAGCAAAAATTAATTAATAAGACCCTCTACTTCTATTTTTTGGCTGTAAAAATGTACTGGAGTCTCAAAGCTGAATTTGAGAAAATTAAAAAGTTCTTATTCTTCTGAAATATTTTATATACCTACTGCAGTGATACCATTTACTATCATATTGTATCTTAAATTGATTTAACAGTTTCTCCTAACTTCTCTAAAGCAATTCTGGATTCTGGCCATGTAATTCCATGTGTACTCATATCAGTGATGCCAGTTTGCAGTAGTGGTAGTAAGAATAGAACTGGCACAAGTGCATAAATGCTCATATGCTTTTTGGATGAATAGAGCAAGTCCTACTTCTATATTCACAATTGATTATATAAATAGAACGGACAATCACATATGAATGCAAAGTTAAAAATTACAGAATTCTTTGATCAATGTATGCATAAAAAATTGTGAAATCCTATTAGGTAATTGGCAGTGTGACCTTAAGCCTGCTTTCTACTACTACCAAGGAAAGTAGCTGATATAATGGAGCTTACTTTGAATCAATATGCACAGGATGACACTTCAAGGATCAACTCAAGAAAGCATCATCGTGAGTGAATAATGCTTAAAATTTGCACATGTGGCAAGAAAGTACCATTTATCATACGCAACTATGAACGTTCTCGAGGCAGGTTACGACAAGGTAAGAATTGGATACACAAAACAGCCAGAAACATTTATTCAAAAACGAGCTCGCCCCACTTCACCGCGTACGCGACTTACTCGCCGGTAAGCTTACACCGAGTTGCTGCCTTTACCGGCCTAACCCGGGTTACTGTGGAAGCGGGAAGACGAATTGCATACGAGTATCTTGGTATAAAATCGTGCCGGATTAACCCTCTTAATAAATTCTGGAACTATGCAGCAGGCCTCTCGGGTCTGATGCTGAGCTCCAAAGCCTTTCGCCTGCTTCCCACAGGCACCTCCGGGTGTCTTCCTCAAGCCCGTGCTGGGTCGGCCCTGATCCCGCTCCTCTTTAAGAAAGGACTGTCTTGCTTGCTTCCTTCCTTCCTCGCTTGCTCTGCCACAGGCTGGGAGACTCCCCAACGCGATCCTAAAAGGGGCCCTCGTCTTCCAAACCCACCCGCTCTTCCCTCCACAAACACTCCGTCCCCTTTCCCGGCTCCCGTCGGCTCTGCCGAACTCACCACTGCGGCCAGAGGGGAAGCTGGTAAAGCGACGCTCCTCGTGTGTGCCGGGAGCCCCCTCTGCGGGCGACGCGTTAACTCCAGCCTTGGGCGGACCAGCCCCGCCGAGCCAATGAACAAGGCCCAAGTCTCCGTGATGAGCCTCCCCCTCCCCCTCCTTCCGCCTCGAGCTGGCGCACCTCACAATCGCCGCCGCCGACCATCCTCATTCCGTATGCCGCGGCAGCGGATCCTCATTGGTTCGCGCAGGGTGGCGCGCGAGGGGCTGGCTCTATTACGTTCTAAAAACGGTTGTGTCGGTGAGAGGTGGGGGAAGCACGCGCGCGGGAGAGAACAGTGCAGGGGTTACTCTCGGTCACTTTTTGCGTAGGGTCACGGGCGCTGGAGGAAAGTGGCGGCGGCGGCGGCGGCGGCAGCGGCTGGTGGTGGTGACACAATAGACCCGTTGAAAAGTAGCTCCGGCGGCAGAGGCTGAAGGAAAGCAAAAGGAGGAAGCTGCCTGGAAATACCATAAAATGCTTTGCAAATGAAACGCCAGCGTGTCCACTGCTCAGGCACTGCCCAACTGATAGAATCACAGCATTGTTGCCACCGTTATTAGCCTCGCCAACGTTTCACGGTCTTGTTCTCAGGCCACCTGATAATGTCAAGGCAGTTTATTATGCAGATCCCTATTGGCTACTTGTCTTTAGTAAATTAACTTCCGAGGCTAAACAAAGATTAAAAAATACAGGTCCTGGGCTTCCTGGCCTCTCATGTTCGTGCTGCCGCTATAGGACGAAATCATGAATGACGTCGGGAGAACTCTCAAACGTTTGTATTTGGCCGATTTGAAGGATATAAAATACACCGTAGTGTTAAATCGAGAAACGTTTGTCTCTCGCCTTTGACTGCTTGTTGCACATTTGATTTAAATAAACCCTGTAAAATGTATACAGTGTAGCAAATGGAAGATTTAAAATGGAACTTTCTAAGGTAGTATGACTGGAAGTTCACCTGTGCTCTTGATCCCTGCTCTTCTTGTCTCCTTTAGGGCATAGAAGGAAGGTGTAATTAGTTGGGTTCAGGAAATTATCAGTGCCTCTTTATGACAAAGAGTGATGCTTGCAATCTTGAAAGTGACAGTGTTATGTGTCCAATCTAGCCATATTTGATAACTATTGTACAGCTTTCCCTTTTTGGAAATGATTGTGGAGATGGGAGTAGGCATTTAAGTACTTGGTGCTAAGGAAAATGAATTTTGGGAACCATTTCAGGTACTGGTGAATATTAGATTATTCCTGTGTTTCAATCCCTCCCCATTTCCAACTCAATTTGAAATGTTGGTATTAACAGCCCCAAGTCCATCTTCTACTAACTCATCTGGCCCAATACCTTGTTCTTGGAAGGAGAAGCTTTTAACCATATTAGAGTCTTGTGACGTAAGGGCAAGTGAGGCCATGTGTACTGTTTCTCAGCTGCTGAGAAATACTTTCCATTAGAATTAATATTTGCAACATTCCTTTTGAGGTTCCATAAGCTGCTTATGCAGAACTTGTCCAAAAAATATCTGAAATAATTTGTTATTGCCACTTTTAATTTATTTTTCTGTTTCTTATATTTTATTTGGTTTTGTTATGTTTTATTTATGTTTATTATGATTATATTATTATGGTTGGTCACACATTCAGCCAGACGTTTTGACTGGATTTGGCATTTTTATCCACCTACTGAGCCCTTCTCAAGGATCTGAGATAGGTAGGTGTTGTTTGATGGCATTAAAATTATCACAGGATGTAAATTGTATAAGTTGACTTATACAATTGATTGGTGGTGATTTTGTCATAGAACTTTCCTGAAGTCATGTGATCTCCATTTGTAACTTTCCCAGTCAATCACAAAGTCAGTGTGGGAAGCCACATCCCTTTAATGACCACATGATTCATGTAATAACTGCAGGAATTTGCTTAACTGTGGAGAAAAAAAAGGTTTAAAATGAGGCAAAACTCACTTAACTGCCTTGCTTAAGAATGGAAATTTGGGGTCAATTGTAATTTTAATTTGAGGACTACCTGTATGTGGAAATGCAACTGCTTTCTTTATCTCTTTTGATACAGTCTTTAGTGAGATTTTAAGACTCATCAGAACTGAAACACTTAAGGAAAAGCCTGAACATCAGTCAGGAAAGTTGCAATTGCAAAATTTTCTATTGTACAAGCAATTAGAATGGATCACTTTTTTTTCTATTTCTATGATTGTTAAGAGCATTCTGTTCTCATTTTTATTAAATTATTAGTTTTTTCTTTATATTGGGGAGGAGAGAAAACATTTCAACAGCAGTAGTAAAAGAAAGTGTTAATGTGTGACACCAATCAGGGTAAAATCAGCAGAGAGAGTAAAGTCAACAGATAGGAAAGAAATGAACAGACAGGGCAAAGTCAACAGGTCAAGTAAGTCTTAAGTGAGGCCATTCTGACAATACTATTAATCATCATTACCACTAGTTTGTGTACACATAAAGTGGCTACTGGAAAAGTCAGCAAAGGTTTCCCCAGTAACCTGCCCAACAGAGATGCCATTGCAATCCTGGCAAGAGGATATATAGTAGAATGTCTTCTAAAATGGACTGGTTGCAATTTTTAATGCAAATATTTTACAAATGTGTTAGTCACAGGGAAAGACAAAATACAGACTAAATTGGTAAATATGGAAAATTAGCATGTTTTGAAGAGCAACATAATCCTGGATTACTGTTATATCAGTGGTGGGAAAATGGAGGTCATAGTTGGCTATCCTTTGAAGCAGAAGTCAGTAGCAAGTAGCCTAGCAAAACTGAAAATCCCATCAATTCTCACCATTGTAGGGCTGATGGGAATGGTGTAATAACAACTGTGGACTCGCATATTAAATTTCCATAAGGAGTTAGACTAGGATTAGGGAAATCTTCACTCAGCCAGACAGCTTTTAGAACTGAGGAACAACAATTTCTTTGTCTCGGAGGGTTCTGAGATCGATTCATTGACAAACTACAGGTAATCCTATCATAACAATCACAATTGAGACCGGCAACTCCATTGTTCAATAGTAGTAACTGTGAGAAGAATCTTGGAATCCTAATGGACAATCACTTAAAATATGTACCAGCAGGCTACTGCAGCTGCCAAAAAACCCAACATAGTCCTAGCCTTCATTAATACAGGGATATAACATGGAATGATACCACTTTATAATGCCTTGGTAAGATTCACTTGGAATATTACACCGAGTTTTTGTCAAAACAATATAGAAAAGATGTTGGGACTCCAGGGAAGAGCAACGAAGATGTTTAAGGCACTGGAGACTAAAATATGAAAAAACGGTTGCAGGAATTGGGTATGTTTAATTTAATGAAAAGGACTAAGGGTAACATCATACTAATGTTCCACTATCTAAAGGGCTGCCATAAAGAAGAGGAAGTCAACCTATTCTCTAAAACACCTGAAGATGATCAAGAAAAGAACCAACCTAGAAATGAGGAATTTCCTGACAGAAATCAATAGAACTTGCCTTCAGAAGTTGTGGTGCTCCAATACTAGAGGTTTTTAAGAAGAGATTGGACAATCATTTGTCTGAAATGGTATAGGGTTTCCTGCTTGAGCAGTGGATTGGACTAGAAGACCTGCGAGGTCCTTATCAACTCTGTTATTCTATTATTCAAAGACAGCCTGGCCTAGAGTGCATATTTTGCAATTCTTCAAGAGTGTACCATGCAGGGTTACATTTAGTCAAATGTAATTAGGTAGGTAGCATTAGTCACTCCTATTTCATTCCCCATACTGACTCATGTTTATGTCTTAATCTAAACTGGCATAAGAACAATGCTTTGTATGACTTCTGAAGGCCAAACTGCATGCATTGTCATATGTTTAAACAGGCACATTCAGATTCATTGTTTTGATCTTGAAAGCAGCAGGAGACCACATCAGCATAGCTTCCAGTCTGGATTAGAAGCCTCTAATAGCTCTCTGTGTTTCATCTGTTGCTCTTTTTCTCCCAAATTGATATTTACAATCAGTAGCACATAGGAGAAGCAAAACATACCAAAGGAGAATACTTTTTAAAAGCAAACTGATCGAAGTCCTCAGTGATGGGACAGTTCTGCAAAGCATGGGGCAAAACAGAGTGCTGCTCTTCCCTAATCAAGATGCCTGGCTTCCCAAAGCCAATCCAGTTATGTAGACAATGAGACAGATGCTTCTCCCATTTCCCAACATTACTCACTGTATGTAATAATTGAAACAAATAATTGAAAAGATGCTGCAGTTTCATGGGACTCTCAAACTTGATGCTTGTAATGGCCATCTCTTTTTGCTTAATGGTAGAGTTGACCCAGTGAGACTTCCATGCAGATTAGAAGTGTCTGATTACCTTTTTCCTAAAATTAAGCAATTCATTTTTACATCCAATTACATCACATGTAGTGTGATTTAAATCATATGGATCATGAGTCTGTATTAGACATACATCTTTTTCTTACTTGAAAATATATATATGCAAAATTAAATGCATTGAGCCTTTGATTAAATTTGAAAGAAACAATTTAGTTAAAAAGAGTTGGAAGAGACCGTTTACACCAGAGGTGTCAAACTCACATCATCACATGATGTATTGACTTCTTCCCCCTTCACTAAACTGGGGTTTGGCATGGGCAGCGTGTGACGCATCTGGCCCGTGGACCGAAAGTTTCACATAGTGGTGAAATGTAAAATTTGTGACTATCGGTTCTGTGCGTGTGGCTTGGGGGGGTTGTAATGTGACTGGGTGGGCGTGGCCAACTTTTTTTTTTACTTTTTAAAGTGTTTTTTTACAACCTATTTGGGAGAATAGGTTGTAAAAAAATGCTTTTAAAAGGTAAAAAAAGGCTCTGGTGATCACAGCTGTGGCGCACAATTGTCAGAGTCTTTTTTTAAAAGCAGGAAGTAATGACACCCGAGCAGGTGGGTGGAGCCTCACACCGCCATCACTACTAGTTTTCCAAACCACCTGCCACAATTGCTACCAGATCGCCCGATCCAGTCCAAAACCGGGAGCATTTCACCCCTGGTTTGACACCCCTGGTTTAGACTATCAAAACAAAGGCCAAGCTCTATGAAGGAATCCAAATGAAAGCACCTGCATTTTTTATACTCAAGATTTATATTATGCATGAACTAAAATATTTCAGATGAAGAACAAGGATGGATCAAGCAGTCATATGACTCAAAAGCAAACAGTAGTTTCAAGAAGGTGGACAAAGGCAAGAGCTATCAGTCTAGCTCCTCAAATGCTACTTTTGAGTAATTAATCTCTTTTACAGACTTCAGCAAAAATTGATGGGTTCTTTTTTGGGGGGCTGCATCTGCAATTAAAGCAGACAGCATGAAACAAAATATTATTGAAAAAAGGTTTTGTTTGGAATTAAGTTTACAATTTAAAACCATTTATTGGGTAATATTGCAGGTACTGATTCAAATGACAGAACAGATTGCTAAGGCATTCTGCCAAGGCATTTGTTTCAACAAGTTAAAGCTGCTTGACAAATTGCAGAAATATATAAATAAATAAATATTCAAGAGAAATGTTTGGCGGTTCCATTTGTATTTCATCAAGGTTTTTTATTTCTTTTGTTATTTTATGGGAGTTGCCCAAGTGTACATATAGTTGATCAACTTTGCATGGAGTCTGCACTGATCCTGTTTGTTTTTTGTTTTAGTCAAAGCTTTGAACCAAATGGTCCACCAATCTTTAAGCTGAGACTAAGAAAGGAAATATTTAATATGCTCTAAATTGGACATTGATCTCAAAATCGCCATAACAAACAGACCTAACATGTTGGAACTAAGCAAGCACATTTGAACTTTACTAGAAACTTTACTCCATTTTTGTATCTCCGGAGAGTTATTTTAACTGAAATACTATCTTTTGCACTTTAACATCTTAACTATTGGGTCAAGGTCCACATCACAGGTAGTTGTAAACATTTCCCTTCTTTTAAAAAATACTTGGGGACAGTGAACAGGAACAAAGTGCAATTGGATTCAAAGTTGTCAGCAGTCGTAGCTCAGAGTGATCTCTTGGGGATGGCTTAATACCAGCAGGTTATACCAATGCTACAAGTACGAGATATAAATAGCAAAATCCTAATAACCTTCAGATGGCAACAAAGGGTTAGGATGTTCTGTACTCTTTTTCTGCTTTCCAATGTTCATCCAAGCCACTGCTCCTATCCGTCATGCTGCTCTAGGCAAATGCTTAGGTTTCTTTAAGGGGGCATCTTGGTTCTGCAGATTTGCTTATTGTAAAATTTAATATCCTTTTGCAATCTTCTTTATGCCTCAGGAAGTTAGATGACAACAGCCATGATTGTTCATGGTTACTAAAAAATTGTGCAAATCCAGGTTGTTGCTTGTTCAGGATCCTTGTGAGAACTTAGGCAAACCCCTAATAGCTTCTCTAAAGCTATTATTAATATACTTGGAACTATTCATTTTTTTGCCTCCAATATATCTTTTCTCCTGGAAAATATCCCAGAGAGGATAAAAAATTGTTCCACAAGGGAAACTATGTTACCTTTTTGGGAACTTTCAAATCTAGATTGCAGCTTCTTAAAGCTACCCAAATTCAGAAAAACACTTTTTAAGGGAAAATATATTTTAAAGGAATTGTATTCAGACAACATATTAAGCTAGTCTGTTGCTACTCTTGAGTAATTACTCTCTCTTACAGACTTCAACTAGCAAAACCTAGAGCAATCCAGTAGCATCTGAACCACTGATGCCAAAAGAGTTATTCTGTTATCTAATCAAATAAAAATTCACTGTAAACTAGGTTAACAATGTTCATTGAAGCCCAGAGCAGAATCAGTGCTGTGACCAAATAAAATATATTTTCAGATAAGCTGTGAACTTTTCTTGAAATCGGTGTGCTCAATAGTGCACAACAAACTTTATAAAGCCTACTTTCCTGCAGGCCTGCTTAGCAACCATAATATATTCAACTTTCCCCATTCTTTTAGGTTCTTGTGATATGCTAAACAACCATTAACTAGCCATCCTAGCTAGATCTGCATATGTGCAATGAGATTTCAAACTATCCAAACTCATTTTAACTTTTCATACCATGCACATCCAATTAGTGGGTTCTTGTGTTTGCTAGAAGTATCCACAAGGGTAGGTTCAAAAGAGTCAAGAAGGCAGCTGCAGCTGCAGGATGAAATCATTTTGACCCTCTTGTGAAGATTTGTTAACTTGTTGCTTATCTTTTGTGTGTGTGTGTGAGCCCTCTTATGACGAAATAGTAGAGAAGCTGCATCAGCATCTGTCCAGTGGGTAAGAGATTCAGCTAATGGCAACAGATAGGAAACAGCTTTTTGCCAATAGATATCCTCCAGATCAGTGGTGAAATCCAAGTTTTTTTACTACCAGTTCTGTGAACGTGACTTGGTGGGCATGGTGTGGCTTGGTGGGCATGGCAGGAGAAGGATACTGCAAAATCTCCATTCCCATCCCACTTTGGGGCCAGCCAGAGGTGGTATTTGCCAGTTCTCTGAACTCAAAATTTCCACTACTGGTTCTCCGAATTGCTCAAAATTTCTGCTACCAGTTCTCCAGAACCTGTCAGAATCTGCTGGATTTCACCCCTGCTCCAGATCTGTTAGAATCAAGACATTGGAAGAGCTCTGGTATCAACATTGTACATCAGTCTGGAAATTAATATTGCAAAAGCTGCCATAGAACGCAAGAGGGTTCAGCTGGTATGATCTTCTGGGAGGTAGTACTGATGCATGAGAAAGCCCGATGTTCTGATTATATTTATATGGAAGACATGCCCAAGAATAGATCAGAATAATCCACAGCCTTGAGAACAATTTGCATGCACCTTTTTTATTTTTATTAATGAGATCTGAAAGGACATTGTGACGACTCCTGGATCATACATATTATTTCTTCAGAGCAGCTTCCAGATTTTTTGCTGCCTTTGTTTCCACACACAAAACTCTGTGTTTTTAAGGTTGGCAACTTTAAGAGGTGTGGATTTCAACTCCCAGAATTCCATAGCTAGCTTGGGGAATGTTGTCTGTCTGCAACTCTTAAAGGTTTTTTTAAACCCAGTTAGTTCCTCACCCTGCCAGTTTTCAACACAAAAAGTACAAGAATAATTTATTACTAAAATGGATAGATCATAAACCCCAGACAGAATTCCCTGGTTGGAGCATAACCTGTTTTTCCAGGTGAGCTTTCAAATTCTGAATCAAAAATAAGT
This sequence comes from Stegonotus admiraltiensis, assembly GCA_032468215.1. Taxonomy (NCBI): domain Eukaryota; kingdom Metazoa; phylum Chordata; class Lepidosauria; order Squamata; family Colubridae; genus Stegonotus; species Stegonotus admiraltiensis. The sequence goes on along the minus strand of JANHZT010008805.1, from coordinate 1,933 downwards.
CTGGAGCAAGCAAGGGGGAAAAATGAAAGTTTTATGATATGATTTATAAACTTAATTTCCTTCATTCACAAGGTTTTTAGACTTACAGGCAGACAAAAGTAATTTTCCACAGCTCTCATTTGTCAGGCAATGGCTAATTTTAGGAACTGATGGGGAATTATTGTTTCAGAAAGAAAAAAATTATATTGTTATTACTGACATCCCGTTCATATTTTTCCAATGTCAGTTTACAATAAAGTGTCAAAATAATAATTACAATGTCAAAATAAACTATGTGAAAATGAATTAGATATCTGCACCTGCATATCAAATGTAAAAATCAAAACAGTTTACCTACATAGACTAAAAAAAGTCTCATTCCTCTCAAATCCTAGTACCCTAGTTTACAGAAATATTTTATAATCAACTTGTACAGTATACTAGTTGCATCCCAAGCCTGTTATTGCTATATTAGCTTAAAAAAATAGGAATAGGTAAAAACAAATTTAAAAAAATATTTTTAATATGATGAGCTAAATTTGTTCAAGTTTATTAAGTAAGATATTTTATACATGTCTTATTTTGTTGTTTGGGACAAGAATAATTTTTTGCTGTTTTTTTTCTCCATATAGCCTGAAAAATAGGTATTTATAGTGATATTATTTGATTTATATTCCATTGCTCCTTTATGTGCTCATAGCTTTTCCCCCACATCAACACTGCTGTGAGGTAGGCTTGCCTGAGGGAGAGAATGAGTACTCAAAGTCATTCCCTGAGCTTCTCTGGCAGAAAGTGAAGTTGAACCTGTCCTGCAAGGTGATGATCCAATATCTTAATTGCTATACTTTACTGGCTCCCTCTGTCTCTCTCTTTTAAGATAATATATGAAATCTACTTTCATTTATATTCTCAAAGAGCCCAAAGATGTTCAAAGAAATTTCTTCCCCAGGCAGTAACTAGAGTCATATTCAGTTTGTAAGTCATGCTAAACATTAAACCATAATGTAATTGATTTCTGATTTACAATAACCCATGTATTATAAAACAGACTAATATGACTTACAGAACAATTCACAAACAGTGCTGCTTTGGTATTATGCATGAGCACTTAAAGATCTACTTAATCGCACCAAGATCATTGTAGCAGATTATCTTAAGACTCAGGGTAGAAGAAAAGTGCAAAAGTAGTTCCATAAAAGGAATATAGAATTAAAATAATGAGAGAGAGAGAGAGAGAGAGAGAGAGAGAGAGAGAGAGAATAATTGATTCATTAGTCTTATGACCATATCAAATCAAAGTAAAATCAAGGTCTATGTGCAATACATCACCTATAGACAATATCGTGCTCTGATCAATATAGTCAATAGATACGTTATCAGTGTTGGTGGCTTTTTAAGTCAACTCTATCACTCTTTTCCTGCCACAAATATATGTATTGATCCATTATTTTGGAGTAAAATATTCAGACTGCTCAGAATACTACCAATGGCTATGTATTCTAAGTTTATTACTGAGAAATCAAGTCTCCACATAAGAGTGCATAGGGTTGAAACCTTCATATAAACCAGTACATTATGCTCCAACACAGGAAGTTTTTAAGGGGGGACTGGACAACCCCTTGTCAGAAATGGTACAGGATTTCCTGACTGAGCAGTGGGTTGGACTAGAAGACCTTTCAACTTTATTATTCTATATATTCTGTATCTGTGAGCGCCATATGTGATCCAGTCATTTTTTTTTTTAAGAATGTTGAACTGGGGGAAAAAATCATTAGTCCAAAGCCTGTTTGCTGGTCTATGATCAAATAAAAATTGATTGATGATTCCAAAGTCTACAATATGAAAAATATGAAACATTTAATCAAAATGCCTCAGTGTTTGGATAATGTAATCCTATATTGCCAAGGTTCTGCTATTGTACATTGTACATTGTAGATAAATAACTGCTGATATA
>JANHZT010008800.1:222280-237607 GCA_032468215.1 Stegonotus admiraltiensis | reverse complement strand
CTATTCTATTCTATTCTATTCTATTCTATTCTATTCTATTCTATTCTATTCTATTCTATTCTATTCTATTCCAAACTGTATAGCTTACATTCTCTTGTCTATCAATATTCAAGGAAGTTTGTTATTCATATTTAATATAAATATGAGGAATATTACATGGGAAATGATCATCTCTCTAAGGTCCCATTTCATTTATATTCAAGCTTTGCTCCAGATGAACATGTTTTTTTTAAAAAAAGCAAAGACCATCTTCAAGCACCGTCCAGAGCCATGATTTGTTTGAACATGGGTGAAGCAAGAATTTACACAGTGCAGTAAGACAAAAGCAAAGAGAAAATGTGATCAAAACATATTGATTATAGTATCAACAGCACCATTCCCTCCAAAGGGTGGGAAGACTCATTTGAGAAGATCTGTGCTTAGAGTCTCATTCAGGAACAGATCTGTCTAGTGCTGTGAATTTTGGTCTTCTGAAGAACTCTGGGTAATGGAACCGACTAGGAAACAGCTACAGCCCAACTGGTATGAGTCCAGCTGGACCAACTGGTAGGAATCTAACTGGACTAGCACTGATGATGTTACTTTGTTTGAGTAATGAAACATCTGCAAGAAAACAAGCAAGCTCAGAGAGCCCCAAGGTCCCCTCAATTGGACATTGGTTGCACCATTTAGTCATCCAAAAGCAGTTTCCTAGTCTTTTGATAGGGCAGACTACAAAGTAAATAAGTAAATACTACCAACTTTAGTTGCCACACTAGCAATTTATCTTGCTGGACAAGGCTGGCTTAGCTGGTGGTTATTAGCTTAGCTACTAGTTATTTGCAAATTGGTTATCTGACATGTAGATTACTGTCATGTACTGTATGTAGGACTATCATGTCCAGAAGCTGCAGCTGGGGTGGAAAACTGAACTGTGGCATCTGCCACACACCCCATTATATTGTTTGCCAATCAGCTTACTAAATTACTTGCAACCACCATTCTTTCACCACGGACAACTATGATCATTCAAAAAAGTCTACCTTATGCTACAACTTCTTTATGATGAAACCTGCTCTCTTGTATAACTCCCTCAATGAGAGGTCTACGATCACATCTTTTAGGCACTCCTGCAGACAGATCTCTTTTCTACATGAATATTACACATGAATTTGCCTCTTTTCTTTTCCTTTTCACCCATCATTCATGACTTGTTTTTATATTAACTGTTTTTAATGTATTGTAATTTAATCATGAGGCAAAAGGAATAAAACATATTAAATACCAAAATAAAGAAGACTTGTGAATTATTGGTTGCAATTGCTTATAGCCAGTTCAGCCTTTATTTTCAATGAAAAAATTACTTGGTACACTAGATGGCATTGCTTCTTCACAGATTTCTGATAAAAATAGAAATGAGGTCAGGCCGAGAATGAACGACCACCTAAGCGCTGAGTAATTCTGATACCAAGGTCAATTTCCAGTTAGAAAATCTTATATGAATTTTTAATCTTGCTCAGCTCTTTTCAAAAGTCCTTTATCATAATAAGCAAATGCTCTGTTCTATCCAAGTTTACTGTTTCTATCAATCCATTGTTTGTAAATTGAAAATCATAGATAGTTGAATACATAATTCAATTATTTAGTTTGGTATTCCTTCAGTGAGTTGGATCACAATCATTATTATCCACTGGTGAAGAAAAGAAGGTATAAAAATAGTTGTGGGGTGTTTGTGTGGTGGGGGAGGATTTTTAAAATAAGAGCAAATTGTTTCATTACTTGAAATGAACTATAACAAACATAGGATCTCAGACTTTTGGCAATGATGAATGTAGAATGTTTAATGAAAGGCATATTAATTTTGTCTCAATTTCCCCAATAACACCATACCAAGAATATGATTCAGATGTTATGCAGCCCTTTTAATTTTAGGAGTCAAAGAACATAACTAATGGTTCAGTTTTCAGGATTTAAATATGATAAGAGTATTCTTAAAATGGAACTTACAGTCGAAGTGTCCCGTAATGTGTGAAATAGCTATGGATTATTTTTTAGTCCTAAATTTAATTACACCAGACTTATAGATTGTGTTTCTTTGCAAAGTTATTAATGATATTTTTCAGGACTAAAAGCCTAATCCATACTGAAATTGAGGTTGTACCAAACAAGTCTCCTGTAATTACTCTGCCCAGCTTTGCATTTCAAAATAACCAATTAGTATTACGCATTGTTTATTGGCAGCTAAACATGTGATAAATAATTCAAAAATATTGATCAAAATATTCCTATTCACTTATGATAGTATTTTAACATCTAACATAAGAGTAAGTAAAGAGTAGTATGTGCAAGCAAATTGCTACAACTGAACCGAAACTTCTCAGATTTTGTCTCAGATTTGATTCATCATCTTGATTATTCTCATTTTTCTGACTTAGTGGACGGGAAAGATAGTGTCAATCAGGAAGAATACCAACCCTGACCTACACACACACACACACACACACACACACACACAGCATTTGCTAATGCAGTCATTAACAATAATGAGAGCAATGAGATTTCCCGCCTTCAGAGAAGTGATGGAGGCATCTAAATTAAACGGTCAGATCGACTGGCCCTGATTCTGTCCATATATAAAGGAGAATTTCCCTTGCTCCCTTTCCATTCTTTTTCAGTTCTTGGGTTAATTGAGATGTATTTAAAATTCTTTTGATCTATTTATCCATCATCTATCTAAAGAGCCGTGGTGGCGCAGTGGTTAGAAAGCAGTATTGCAGGCTACTTCTGCTGACTCCCAGCTGCCACCAGTTTGGCAGTTTGAGTTTCACTAGTTCAAGGTTGACTCAGCCTTCCATCCCTCTGAGGTTGATAAATGAGGACCCAGATTGTTGGGGGCAATAAGCTGACTCTGTAAACCACTTAGAGAGAGAGCTGTAAAACATTATGAAGTGGTATATAAGTCTAAGTGCTATTGTTATTGCTATATTATAGTTTTTGAAACTTCAAAAACTTTTGATAATAGTATAAATAACAGTCAGCAGAATGGCATATAAATTTAATAAATAAATAATAAAATTGTGATTTTGAAAATGACACAGAGGTCATTTCTATCTCTATCTCTATCTGTCTTTATCATCTCTATCTCTCCATGCACTGTAAAAAATCTCTGAACAGTTGTCTACTTTTCCATTAATAGTGTAACTTTCTACACAGTAAAAAGTGTACTTCATCAAGCTTATTTCTTACAGAATAGTTGCAAACCTATTCTTATCATTTAGACTTTCCAATAGTCTCCTCCTTCTCTCTTGCTTTTTCTTCACATTACTCCTCATTACTGATTTTATTTCTGAGCTACAAACATATTGTGTTTGCTGAATCTACCACTTCTACATTTCTGGCCAGAACTTTAAAAGATAACCTTCAAAGCCGCTCCACTAAATAAATCAGTAAAATAAAGAAACCAATTGGATGCAAAGATACCACTGCGAGAGAAGGGTTCCAACATGTAGTAAGAGAACCTCACCTAATGTGGAGGGAAATGACGACTGCAAGTGTGAGGGGAGTAGGCCCTGCCTTCTTTGGATAGTTGGCCAGATAGGTATGTTGGTACAAAGCAAATATAAAAAGCTACATCTGTCTTCATGTTTCTGATGGCAAGAAGCTAACTAACGGATGGAACAGCATTTCTTCCTACCGTAGCTGAAAGCTGGCTCTCTGCCCCAAGCCTTGGCAAAATGCCCACTCTCTAGTAGCTCAAAGTAGCCCTGCCGAGCCTGGAAACACATTTCTTTCGCTTGACTTCTCACCACCCTGCAGGAGTTCATGCATTTTTTATCCCCGTCTTTAAAAATGTGGTTAGCATGTTCATTAAATGAATAAGTTTATTATTAATTTTAATTTATCTTGTTTATTGAGACCAGCTGTTCATTAACATTTATTTATCTGCTTATTTTGCAGCTAAACCAATTATGCAAAAGATGCCTGCGCATCATGCCCAGAAAGTCTTGGTGGCTTTTGACTGCACAGTCCATTAGTACCATAGGGATAAAACAATTGGGTGGAGCATCATCCGGCCTTTGAGCTCTCTGTCAGGCCAAGGATGTCCTTGTGGCATGTAGATAGAGGAGAACATCAAGGATCTAGAAAACAATGGTCTCATGCCTTTTACTCAAAAAGACTAGGACTGTACTTCCTCCAAATATTAATTTTAATATTACATGATATTCACAAGGAAGTCATGGCATCACCTCCATATTTACTTGTGGAAGTTCAAACTTCTTCCCCAGTAGCTAGAAAAGTACTATTTATCACCTCCACTCAGACTTGTGTAAATGTTGAAACCAAGTCCATATATTTTTCCAGGCAATAATAACCATTTTGCTAATATATTCTGGAATTGACCTCATCACTCCTTTACCTACATGGAATAACTTCCCTCCAATCTGCAGAACCTCATCCGTGCTGACTCCCACTACACATTACACTTTAGGTGTGATGCTCCTCCTTAAACAGCAAAGCTGATCCTATGAAGTTGAGCCCTGGTGGCACAGTGGTTTGAATGCAGTATTGCAAGCTAATTCTGTCCATGGCCTGGAGTTTGATCCTGACTAGCATAAGGTTGACTCAGCCTTCCATCCTTCCAAGGTCAGTAAAACGAGGAGCCAGATTGATGGAGGTAATATGCAAATACTGCTGATATTGTAAACTGCCGTAAAGCACTATGGGCTGGGATTTAAGTCTAAGTGCTATTGCTAAATGTCCCTGTTCCTGTTGATGCCCACTCTCTGGGTCACTGAGCCCACACACAATGATCAGGCAGTCTGCCCCAGGAAACTTTAAAAAACAAGCCGCCCTCCCCCCAAATAAAATATTTCTGCTGAATTTGGTTTTTTCTAACATGATTCAATTTAGAAGACGCCATGGATTCATGAAATCAATTTTTGTGATTTAATGTTATCCGCGAGACCTCATTTATTTCTTCTACATTTTAATGCTTCAGGAGTAGCTGCTATGAAAACTAATATTATAATAATAAAGTTTCAATTTGATAAATAAGTTTGTCACAAAAATTAGCCATAGCAAATAAATGAAAAGGGACAAGTCCGTGTGTCAGCAAGCCAATGATCTAATACATTGGCAAGAAATGCAAAAAGGGAGCGTAAAACCAAACCTCTCTGTGGAAAAGACTAAGATCCAGCAGAAAACACCATCCTTGGAGGAAACAGGAGAACAAACTCATCAGTTTTCCTTCTCATTGCATCTCCTACACTGCCTCACATGCTATGGAGTACTTTCCAAGTGGCTATAGGTAAAAGAGAAATCAGCAAGTCCCTTCCTTCTTCTAGCATGAATTGATCTCCATTTATTAGATGGCTTGGATCCAAACCTCCATGCTTCAAACAAAGGCGAGGTTCTCTCTGCACTTAGGAGAGTGAACATACGGACTGGAATGCTAATCATTACTTTGCTACTTAGAAAACATGAGAGCTTCCAAGGCAACTTTTTAGAAAATCTTGGATGTGCAGACACAAAGTGGCTGTGAGCAGATTTTTTTTATTATTATTATAGTAAATTAGGTTGTGCATTTATCTTATATCCTTGCCCTGGTATTAATACATAACTGAGTTTAATTTATTTAATAAGGTTCTGTTTCTACAATGTTAATATTATGTTACCTAAACAAAGACATTAATTAATTTACATTTAAAAAAAATAATCTGTGCTGACTTGACTGCTTGAAACTGGGAAAATAAAACCATGTACGGAGGAGCAACTTTGCTATATCTTTTCATGCAGCATTTCTCTGGAACACCCTCTCAGTATAGAAGGGAGCATCACATTATCTAAAACTCTCCCTGAAGGGAAATAACTCTGCCAGTTCATTCCTTGAAAACCATGGATATTATTTACTCCTTCAGCTGTCAGAAAAGGTCCAATACATTGGGGTTTAAATGAAATTCACTTTAGGGGAGGAAAAGTCAATTTTGAAAGCCAACACATTCAAGAGGATCAACTCGTAAGATTTGCCAGAGGTCACAATAGGATGAATTTCATCCCTTCGCTTAGGGAGGCAGATTAATTTTCAGGAATGTGCATTCCATAGCCTATAACAACAGCTTATTCAATCTCCAAACAAATTCATATTTTATATTTCATATTATTTCATATTCGTATTCTCTCTCTCTCTCTCTCTCTCTCTCTCACACACACACACACACACACACACACACACACACAGAGAGAGAGAGAGAGAGAGAGAATATTGTGCATAGATATTTGTTTGAAAGAGAAGAAGGCAATGCATATTTATCAATAGGAGCTATGCCTGAACCAAAAACCCATTGAGTCTCTTGTAAATTGGAGACATCAAAACATACCTATTTGTTTCTAAATGGGCAAGTGGGGAGGAAGTGTACACATTTATTAAGAAACAGGATTTAGAAGATGGTGAAAGGAGATACTCATAAGAAATCACAAATCAGACTACTGACCAGCACAACAAAACAAAATCTTTCCTGTATAAGCAAAACATCTCCTAGCAAACTAAAGCTAAAGCATCTTTATGAAAATATGTCTGAAATGATCTCTCTTGAAGTCAAGAGAAAAAAAATACAAAGTCATTGTAAGTTATAGCATTTTCAAAAACTCTTAATCAGACAAGATTATTTTTTAAAAAACAGGAAGAGGGTATTTGAGGTTTGCTTGAAAGAAGACATAATGTGATAACAATAATCATTGTGCAGTTTCTTCTCCCCAACATGGATTGAGAAGAATCCTTGGTGCAACTTAAGGCTACTTCTATGTTTAACTGAGTCCAGTATTAACCCTGTACATTCTCCTGACACGTTAGTTAAAACTTCAATGTGGTGCAGGTCCAGTCAAAATGCAAACCAGGTTTGCCTCCCCACTTCGTGCTTGATCTCCGGAATGTTTAACCATCTTGCCTCAAGACTTCACTGCGATGATATGGCAATTCCAATATCCTTTTGAGTCCCCAAGGGAAAGGATGAATTCAAATAAACAAATGAAGAATTGGTAATCAGCCAATTCAAAAGTATGCTAAGTCTGTGAGAATTATCTTAATTTCCATAACTTACTTCAACCATATGTTTATCGCTGTTGAGACCTCACATCAGAAGCCCATAAAGTCGGTGCCATCCAGATTCCAGACCTTTCTCTGTTAAATAAAATATGGCACACATCTAGAGATGAAAATAAACCACGAGTGAGCCTGGTTGTCTTAAAAATCTAGTCCTAACCCACTAACTTCTTTCCTGTCCCACTTTATCTCTTCCAAGTTTGAATGACTCTTTCAAACAAGCATCTGGAAGTTCGGGTGGGATGTTCCCACATCCTTTTGGCTCTGGAATGTGCTCCCCATTCTTCATGATTTGTTGCTGTCTGAAGAGAATGAGCTATCTATCTGCCAGGCAGCTTTTACCCCAGGGAGGAGGCTGTAGCTATGAACATAATTTATTCCAGGAAAGATGGGTAGTATTTAACAGTTAATGCTATCCTGTGAGTTATACATGTTACCCTTCAAACGCCTGCAGGGAGTTACATGACAGGTGCATATTTCACTTACAAAATATATTATATTATTTTAAATTAAAATACTCTCTGCAATTATTGCATCTGGCTTGTCAATATTGTTTTATGGCCCCATTTCTTCTCCCCTTCCTCTTCCCCCTCCAACATCAGTTACTGATTGTTCTCCTGAAACCACACATAAACATCACCTTTGCATGTGCTTGCTCAGCTCCTCTGTACATCACAATTCCTCATTAGCTATGGACGCTTTGAGACAGAAGTAAGCTGTTTTCTCCTTTTCCACCTGCTTTGTTCCTTGCCCTAATGTAAAACAAATAATTTAGCTTTTGGGAAAGAATATGGGGCCATAGCTCTAGAGCAAAAAACCAAGCAGAATGGCCCAAACAAGGAAGATAACTTTCTACATTTTAAAATAAAGACAGCATCACATAACACTTCCATCCAGAGACTAAAATTACCTGAAAACACTATGGCTTGTTTTTCATACACCGTAATGCTGTATGAATAAAGAATCAGAATCAGAATAGGGCTGGAAGGGACCTTGGATGTCTTCTAATCCAGCCCCCTGCTCAAGCAGGAGACCCTCTGCCATTTCAGATAGGTGGCTGTCCAGTTTTTTCTTAAAAAACCTCCAGTGATGGAATACCCACAACTTCTGAATGCAAACTGTTCCACTGGTTAATTGTCCTCACTGTTAGGATGTTTCTCCTTAATTCCAGGTTGCTTCTCTCCTTCATTAGTTTCCATGCATTATTTCTTGTCCTGCCCTCTGGTGCTTTGAAAAGAAATTGACCCCCTCCTCTTTGTAGCAGCCTACCATATCCTGGAATACTGCTATCATGTCCCCACTACTCCTTCTTTGCTCTAGACTAGCCAAACTCAAATCCTGCAACCGTTCTTCATATGTTTTAGTCTCCAAGCCTTTAATCATCTTCGTTGCTCTTCTTTGCACTTTTTCCAAAGCCTCAACATCTTTTTTGCAACATGGTGACCAAAATTGGATGCAGTATTCCAGGGGTGGTCTTACTAAGGCTTTATAAAGCAGTACTAATACTTCACATGATTTTGATTCTATGCCTCTGTTTATACAACCAAAGATTTTATTAGCTTTTTTGGCTGCTGCTACTGCACACTGCACACTGCTGACTGATGTTTGAGTGTTTGTCCATTAGGACTCCAAGGTTCCCCCCTCCCCCCAGTTACTGTTTTTGAGCCAGGTTTCACCTAATCTGTACTTGTACCTTTGGTTTTTCCTGCCCAGGTGTTCTCCACATTAAATTTCATGTTGTTGGATAGGGCCCACCCAACAATTCAATAGATTCCAATACTATTCTGTTTCCAGTATCTAGCAGTTCAAAGGTTTCTGTTTCTTTTCTTCCTTCCTCTTCTTTCTCTTCCTTCTTCTTCTTTGAAAAGGTGTTATTTGCCTAGGGAATTCAATGAGACACACGTTAGTGAATTAGCTTGTAATTTATATAAATTTCGGTTCTTGGAAATGAGGAACAAAAGGTTGTTAATAATTGGAAGATAACAAAGGCCTTCAGATAATCCAGAAGATGTGAAGTGTGTGAACAAAACACCCCAGACATCTTCTGTAGGCTGCAGTACAGAAATAAATGACACCAATGACAAGGGTCACTCTGTTAATTTTCAGTTTATAAATTCTGCACTGATAATCACGTTCAGCAAGTAAAGCTCATTAAGGTTCATATTCATTTCTCATGATTAAAATACAGATGAAAGAAATTGCACTGACAGCATTTTACACAGGGATACTTTGGACTGAAACGTGACTTAGATGCTGTTTCAGATGCCAAACAGATGCCTAATATAATTAAAGTTCCCAATAGTGCAAAATGTTCCTGATGCCCATTAATTCTATTGTTGCATTTGAGGCTGGAGAAATTCCCAGCCACATTGAACTTGCAGGACTAGTTGGGAATTTGTCTCATATGACTAGAAGAATTGGTCTCACATGATAGGGCCAGTGGCACTGACTTTGCCTAATGAGTCTCACTTCTCAAGTGAGGAATAAAATCAGATCCTTTTGACAGATATCGAAGATTGGCATAATTAGTATATGGGATTTATCTGGGATTCCCAAATCTTTCAGCATCATGTTCTCTTTCTAAATGTTTAGAAAGACTAATTGCTCCCTACCCAAATGAATGTTAATTCTGTCTGGTATTTAGCATTGTATTTATATGCCAATTCCAAAAAGACTGCATCAAAATATGTATGAGGCTTCTCCTCATTCATCTTTCCAATGACTGCTGCCAAAATTGTTATTGGTCCTCATGTCTGCCAATCTTTACAGCATCTTCCATCTCTTTTCCCATCAGGCCTGATCTTCCTGCCTCTCACCTGCCACAGCACCTTCACTTTCTCTCCTTTCTTGCACACCACTCCAGTCTTCCCACTACACACCTGCCAACCCTTCATGGGCCTTATCTTCCTCCTTCTTGTCTATGTATCTACCCGCAATGATTTTCCCAATCTGTTAATTTTAATTTGAAAATTAGTATATTTCAATGCCTGTAGTTGTTCCATATTATCCAAATGCATTGCTTATATTCCCTACTGGAGTTTTTTTTCATAGTCCCTGGAGGGTAAGGCATGCCTCCTGTTTGGGTATTTTACATCTCAATCAGATTGGTGTGGATTAGAAGAAATTCTTTGGATTTTTGAATAAAAGTGTCATTCCCTGTAAAGAATAAAAAAACAATGAAGAATCAGGATGTTTCTTAACTCTGTGATTGATTAAGAAAACTGAAGAAAGGAAAATAATTTGTTCAACCACATACATTATCTATCTATCTATCTATCTATCTATCTATCTATCTATCTATCTATCTATCATCATCATCTATCTATTGTCTGTTTGTCTATTATCTATCTATCATCGTCTGTCTGTCTATTATCTATATATCTATATATCTGTATCTGTATCTGTATCTGTATCATCTGTATCTGTATCTATACCTATGTCTATATCTATATCTATATCTCTCTATCATCTATCTATATCTATCATCTACATCACCTATCCATCTCTATCTATCATCTATCTATGTATCTATCATCTATCTGTCTGTCTGTCTATCTATCTATCTATCTATCTATCTATCTATCTATCATCTATCTATCATCTATCTATCTATCATCTACCTTATCTATCCATCTCTGTCTGTCTGTCTGTCTGTCTGTCTGTCTGTCTGTCTGTCTATGATCTATCATCTAATTTCCATCACTATTAGCAATTATGGTAACAGGAGAGTGTCAAGGGTCCTTGGGTTTTTTTTTTATCATACTAGCTGTTCATCCAGCTGTTTAAAATTTAGCAGGCTTTATCCTTGAAGCTTACTGATGATCATTCCACTGAAGAACATTCTTGTAGGACAAAACTACTTTTAGTTTTGTGTGAAAAGTGTTTTAATGTAATGTAGCCCTCTTCAAATTTAAAGTATATTTATTTTATAGATTTTTTAAAAAATACTGTAGTACATTCTTGGTTCAAATTCATTGCTAGAACTTTTTAATATACAACTATTGGCTGCAGACAAAGAGTAGATTTAAACAACATTGGGTACTAGATCCAGAAGAAAACTTTCAATTGAGATATAACTTTCAAAAAGTAAAATTCCTAGTCATCTATTAAGTTTGATTTAATTAAGGTATTAAGAGAGGAAACCATTCCTTGCAATTTGAATTTTAGTGTGTATCAACAATTAGAATGAATTTTATGCTATTTTGATTGAATAACTATGGCATCCGTATCTGTGTTGGATAGCCAATGGCTATGTGGCTGAGGATACTGGGAGCTTTAAGACAAAAATGTGTAGGACACTTTTATTGAGAAAGTCTACTTTAGTGAATAATTGGAATAATAGTTTATTCATATCACATTCTTATGCAAATAATACTTCAAAGTATTGGCTGACTAAAATATTTCGGAAACGGTAAACAGGAAGGTGGATAGCTGCATTGCTTACCTTGAAGGCTATATGGCAGTTACAGCAACTTTTACTATTAGAGTAATGTATTTGTTACTACCCTACAACCAGACTCTGATATTTTCTTCTCTTTCTAGTTATCAGACTGTTCCCTGGTCCTTTTGGGAGTCTTGCATTCAGCACATTTCAGCTAATCGAAGCACATGAGTGATTTTTAATTAAATATAAGTTGTTTGTTTCTCCAACTCTAAAGCCCTAATTAAAAAAACAAACAAACAGCATAAAATTTCAAGTTTACAAGCATCAAGACAGGAAGCATGCTGAAATGCTGACTTTCAGAGAACAAATTAGAAGCATTTATCAGCTCAGGAAGCTACTCATTTATGCAGATTGGTCACAAGTAAGTAAGGAAGATGAGGGAAGGTGATAGCCCAGCAAGTCATGTGAGAAAAAGAGTTTTCAAGATCTTGGCTTTTTAGTTAATGATTATTTTTTATAGTATACTTGTTGAGATTTGTGTTGTGGGTAAAATGCGATATTATTCCTTGACAACAGGATACACAGAAGATATGAAAGATGCCACAAAATTCAGATCCAACCCTAACTTAGTGCTTTTAAAAAAATAAAGTAAAAATCTAAGTACATTCAAGATTTCAGTTCACTATAAGGTAAAAGGTAAAGGTTCCCCTCGCACATATGTGCTAGTTGTTCCCGACTCTAGGGGGCGGTGCTGATCTCTGTTTCAAAGCCGAAGAGCCAGCTCTGTCCAAAGATGTCTCCGTGGTCATGTGGCCAGCTTGACTAAATGCCAAATGTACATGGAACGCTGTTACCTTCTCACCAATGATTCGAACTGCTGAACTGCCAACCTTTCAATTGATAAGCTGTGTCTTAGCCACTGAGCCACCACATCCCTTCTCAGTTCACTATCCCTGGAAATAAATAAATAGTTAAACCCATTTCTATTTGGCAGAATTAGATGTGATGTGCAAGAATAGCAGTTTTTTCTAGAAAGATTATACGTGACAATTTTCAAATAAGCAGATGGAAACAAATATGTACACTGGATATGTTTAGATTTTGATTATTTTTTAAAATAGCGAACTATGGTTTTTATTTTCAGCTAAGCTGGAATTTCAGAAAAGAACATGCAAATTCTTGATTGTGTTTTCTGAAGAATTGTGAATGACATACAACAGAGAGATCATCCTAGGTAATTACAATCCCCCGCCCCAACAAAATGTCAGATTCAATCCTTATAAACACAATCTTCAAATCTGAGGAAAGTAGGTATTAGTCACCTATCTACCTTTTGGCATTTTGTTTTGCTTTTGGCAATTTCTATGCAAATACCAGACACGCAGACAGCCTTATTTAAATAAGAAATATACTATCAAATCATAGTCGTGCATCCTGTTTCTCCTAGCAATTTGAAAGATGCACAAGAAAATGTCCTGAGATATATTCCTGACTCTCCTGATAAGTAATAAATGATACCGTGTGACTGCTGTCATTTTGAACTGAATGTTGTGAAACCCGTATCCAAAATATGAAGGAAACGGCAGGGGTGGGGGGAAATCCCATCTTTCAGAAATGTACAGCTGCCAGTTTTCTCCCATCAATATAATTAAATTAACACTGCATTTTTTCCTTCCCTGGTGGCTTGTTATGCAGAGCAAGCAAGAATTACAGCTAGAAGCTGCAAAGTCTAAAAGTAGCAGACCTCTTTCAGTGGCAGCAAAGGAATTAAATATTCTTCTATAATAGCATAGTAACATTTTGCTCTAGTAAAGACTCCTGGAAAGCCAAACCCAATATGGAAGATTAATCCTAGGGAAGGGAGCCAAAAAGCACTCCTCTACAACTGGAACAAGGTCAACTTTTAGCAACGATTCTACTACTGTGGAATTCTTGGTGCTCTCTCAGCTTTGTTATTTGCTTGCAGAAGTTTCATTATCCAACTAGGTAATGTCCTCAGTGTAAATGAGTGTTTGCTGCCTGCTTATATAGAAAAGCTTGCCCTTCCCGTGCAGGACAAGCTACTTGCAGAGCAAGCTGGCAGGGCAGGGCAAATTATACCCAAAACTAGCTTAAGGAAAGAAAAATGGGAGACAGCTGATGAAATTGGTGTGGTTGCACGAAGAGCTCTCTGATAAGAGAAACAAAGAGGATAAGATTAAAAACTGAAAAGAGGGACACTGAGCTGTGGTGGCGCAGAGGTTAGAATGCAGTACTGCAGGCTACTTCTGCTGATTGCTGGCTGCTTGCAGTTCGGCAGTTCGATTCTCACCAGGTTCAAGGTTGACTCAGCCTTCTATCCTTTTACCGAGGTCGGTAAAATGAAGATCCAGATTGTTGGGGGCAATATGCTGACTTTGCAAACTGCTCAGAGAGGCCTGTAAAGTACTGTGAAGCAATATCTAAATTTAAGTGCTATTGCTATAAAAGAGAAGCAGAATATCAGAGAGAAGCATGAACCTGGAAGGATGTGGTAAGGAAGGTTAAGGCCCAGAAGAACCTAAGGATTTCAATGAATGCCACCTCTATTTTTCTTTTCTTTTAAAAAGCATTCTGTGGATATATACAAAACCAGGAGACAGTCAGGGAAGCTGGCTGTCCTGCTGGCAGGAGATAATGGTAAAATAGCGATGGGCCAAAGGGAGAAGGCTGAACTGCTTAATTCTTATTTTGTATCTGTGTTCCTATGGTCTAACCTGCCACAATGTGGGACAGAACAGAAGTGAAGATCAAAATATGTAAGGGATTTGTGAAAAAACACTCAGTTGTTTTGAATGACCAGGAACTGGTAGATTATGTCCTAGGGAGCTAAATGAATTTGTGATTGTGTTCTCAGAATGATTTGTAACTTTTAAAACTCATGGAGTACAGGAAAAGTGACAAAAGACTAAAGAAGAAATACTGTTGTTCCAACATTTTAAAAAAAGGAATAAAGGACATCTTGGATATGACACACCAATGTTTACCATCAATACCTGGGAAAATTCTAGAAAAGATAATCAAGGAGTAGATTTGCAAATGTTTAGAAAAAACAGAAACCAGTATAGTTTGTTAAAAACAGGGCATGCCAGACAAATCTTACTGCTTTTTTCACAAAATGTGTACAGTAAATTAGTAAGTGAAGGGAATAGTGTAGATGTAGTTTATCTAAACTTCTGTAAGGCATTTGGAAAAATTGAATGTAGCTTCTTTCTTGATAAAATGGAATGATGTAGGATGGATGGACACACTATCACATGGGTTTGTAGTTGGTTGAACAACCATACCAAATGTGTGATCCTCAATAGATTTGTGTCTACCTGGAAAGAGATATGCAGTGGGGTATCTCAGAGTTCTGATCTTGGTCGTTCTTCGACGTTTTTACAAATGACTTAGATGAGGGATAGATAGGATGCTCATCACATTTGCAGATGACACAAAGCTAGGGCATTGCTAACATTTCAGAAGGTTCGAAAGGATCTTGATACATTTGAATTTTGGGGCCTATACAATAATATGGAGTTCAGGAAAGAGAAGTATATAGGTATATAGTTAGGCAGGAGAAACCAGATGAACAATTACAAAACAGATACTTGGCTTGGCAGTAATTTTCTGAGGAGGATTTGAATACTTTGGTAGACCAAAGATTAACTAATAGCCAGCATCTCTTCTGCAGATGCAGAAGAACCAGGGGTGAAATGTAAAATGTGTTACTACTGGTTCTGTGGGCGTGGCTTGGTGGTGGTGGTGGTAATGTGACTGGGTGGGCATGGCCAACTTTTAAAAAAAAAAACTTTTCAAAGCATTTTTTCTAATGCTTTGAAAAGCCTCTGCCGATCAGGCAACT
>JANHZT010008800.1:209178-220294 GCA_032468215.1 Stegonotus admiraltiensis | reverse complement strand
TATGGTTTATTCTGAAAAATAATAAATTAAGCTTTTGGAGACTTCAATCACCCATTTCACATTTTAATTTTGTATTCTGGAGGCTGAATAGATAAGGTGCTTTGATGGCTCAGTCCAATTCACAAAAAAATTCACAAAGAGAAACCATATAAATGTGTTTACCATGTGTGTGAATGCCTGTGTGCGTGCTTGCACATACTTTCCCATGTGGCTCTTTGCTTAGCTGTAGATGGAAATATTTTCCGTGAACCTTCCACCAGGGACTCTTTTCAAAGTAGCCACTCCTGAAAACGTGGCTGCTTGAACTCTCAAGGGAAGGATTTTTTACTTCCTCCGCAGATACTTTTTAGATGCATTGCCAATACTATGCGTACAAGCAGGGACTTTTCACTGACTTCTGCAAAAATTCTGTGAGAATTGTGGACTAGACAGGGGTTTGGCCCAGGGGTGGGTTCTACTTACCTTTATTACTGGTTCACAACGGGATCGCAGAAGCTTCTGCGCATGCGCAGATTGTCGGTGACTACATTCGAGTGAGTGGGTGGAGCCTGTTCCTGGTTTTACTACTGGTTCACAAGAACTGGTCTGAACCAGGGGCAACCCACCACTGGTTTGGCCCATTCAGTCAGGATGTCTTTAGATCCAAAGGCTTAGACTTCAGGAACTCCGGAGCTAATCTTGGCCATGCACTTCTGATTTTCAATGACTGCTTATTTCAGAATTGCAGAAGGAAAGCTAGGTTGCATCTTATTTGTATAATGCCATCATGTATTTTGAGTCACTATAATGGAATAACAGAGTTGGAAGAGAACTTGGAGGTCCTCTAGTCCAACCCCCTTGAGAATGGCATGAGCAGCTATGACAGTAAAGGGCAGTAGCTATGATAGTTAAGGGCAGACCTGCATGTAGAAGTAGAAGTAGGATTCAGTGGTTGCCCATCTAAAGTCTATCCATGGAATATGGCTTGGAATCTGTTCTTATTATAAAGTATCTACTATAGTTCAGTCATTATTGCTTCCTATACCTCTGGTTTGGCATGTCCTCACTGTGGTAAAATAGTTTTTAATTTTCCACTGAATCAGGGTTTCCCAAAGTGGTCAGAATTGGCCCCAAGGGTCAATGGGTTTATTCAAGGGGTCAGTTAACAGCTGAAGGTCAAAAGAGGGTCAGTAAATGTCTGGGGTTCAATAATGGTTGCTAAATGATGGAAGGTCAGTTGGGGTCAATTAATCTTTTGGGGTCTCTGTAGAGCTCCACATTAATCCCTAGTCCTGAAGGTGAGATCGCTAGTGAATAGACAGTGTTACCCGGGGTTGGATGATCAACTGCCAGCGAGCACAGCCTTGAGCTGTCATTAGGGAGTCTTGCTTTATACAATTGATAATAATTTATAACTTTGCAAACATTTGTAAAGTAGCATATGTAATGGGTTTGCAAATCTGTATGGTTGTTTGAATTCTGTTTTGGCACTCTCCTTTTTTGCTGATGGATAATTCACCTTTCTAATGGTTTATAAGTAAATGAATCATTGTGTGTGAAAGGAATAGCCCAGATATCCTCTTCCCCCAAGTGTTGGAAGTACAGTTCCCCAAATTCCCATTGGCTATGTTGGCTGATAATTATGGGACATATAATTTCTACTTTCTTGGCACAGAATGCAATTATTTCTCACACCACCTATAAGTCTGATTGAGTATCTGTGTGATGTGGTCAGAAGGAAAACACGGAGCATCATCCTTGAAGAGCTGTTATATTCAGGAATGATGATTTTCAAGACAATAATTTATTCCCCCATTCATGATACATCTTCTAAAACTTCAAAGCATGAACAAGATCAGAAATCTTGCCTTGAAGTCATGTAATTCTCTACAGTCAAGCATAGTTCACGCTGCTCCATTTGAAGTGCATTTGATGCCTCTTCATCCGAGTGCAGTTAATTATATGGTTCATTCATGGCTTGCATTTTGATCTTCGCATATTGCACATTTTGTGAATGTAACAAAAGAAATATGCCTTACTATATAAATGGATGGTAATTTAAAACCACCTTGCAAATATGTGGTGACAACGTCTGCATTGCTATTATGACTGATTTATTTATTTATTTATTGGTTTTGTCAGATTTATATGCCGCCCTTCTCCCAAGGGACTCGGGGCGGCTCACAACAATAAAACAACCTGACAATAGATAAAATTAAATAATGTTAAAATCCAATTTAAAATCCCCCAAATCCCCAAGTTAAAAACCATGGCAGATCAGGGAAGTTGCTGAAAGAGCCATGTCTTCAGGTCGGCACGGAAGGTGCGGAGGTCGGGGGCCATCCCGAGCCCTGTGGGTAACCCATTCCAGAGGGGAGGTGCGACCACAGAGAATGCCCTCATCCTGGGAAACATTTAATCATATTTAAAATATTGTTTGAGAATATTGGGACGAAACTAGTGTATCCCCAACGTTTCTTGTTTTTACAGACTAATAGGTTAATTTATTGCATTGAATATTTAAGTTTGGTGTCCATCCTTGTAGCTGAGATAGAATTATGAGCAAGGAGAAAACAGTTCGCCACCTAAGTCTTACATGTGTCCATTTGCTTTTCAGTTTGTGACATGACAGTGATAAGCCTCTGTTTAAACACGTAGAGCTTGTTTTTGCAGAATAATTGTAGAATGAAAAATATAGATGGCAGTAGTGCTCACTCTGAAAATTTGACCATTCAAGAATTCCTGCAAATGGCTTTATTCTCATGCTCACAATTATGAGCTGCGGTGGTGCAGTGGTTACAATGCAGTATTGCAGGCTAACTCACTGCTCACTGTCAGCAGGTCTATTCTGACTGTCTCAAAGTTGACTCAGCCTTCCATTCTTCCGAGGTGGGTAAAATGAGGTTGGGGACAATAGGCTGACTCTGTAAACTGCTTTGAGAGGGCTGTAAAGTACTATGAAGCAGTATATAAGTCTAAGTGCTATTGCTATTGTAGTTGCTATTGCCATTCTCCTGTTATTTAACCAGCTACGGTGTAGTTTAATCCATAAACCATCTATAGCTCATGGGGATCCCCAAAGTTAGTCTAATCCTCGACATTCTTCTGAATACCTTCTCTTCTTGGGCATGGTAAAGGAAAACAGCTCTTCTTCCCAGAGTTGCAAAATATGTAATGTCCTGTACTGAAATCATTGGGTGTAGTTTCAAGGCATCCATAAATGTCATGGGAGCATTTACATTCCTGAGAGAGGGAGGAAAGAAAGGTTGGATCCCAGTTCCACACTGCAGTCAGGTTTTAAAATAGCAGTATTTGTGTCGGAGGAGTCTGTTTTAAAGTTTAATTATTGATTACTTTTCTTCTATACTTTTGAAATATGAGCAGATGGACATCAACAATTATGTTGGGGAAAGTGGATGGCTTGTTGCTTACAGTTTCCTCCAAGCACTGGCTTGGACCATGTTCATCCTTTGGACCAAAATATGTCCCCAGCCTTTAGTTATTCTGAAAAATCAAAGTAAGAACATTATTGTAGAATTACTGGACACTGCTCCCTAGTTCTTTCTCTGGTGCCTCATTATGGCAGAGGGTTGTTCCTGGAAGAGAGGAGAAAAGGTCATAAGGATTGTATATCAAGAGGAAGTACTCCCACAGGGTCATCCAAAGAATGAAGTCCAACCCAGGCATCCAGCTAATGCAAACAGGCACCTATAGTATATCAGACAGTAGTGACATAGGAAGATGTTAGAAGTGGTTGATCATTTTCATGAAAATGGCAACACAATAATTTTAGGCTGCATAGTTGATGGCAACAATGGCTTCTCCTACATTGTAACAAGAAAACCATAAGGACGCACAATATTACATTGCATATGTATCAAGTTGCTTAGAGTCATCACCCATCTGATGGCACAGTGAAAAAATTACTAGAATTCTTTATTATAGAAATGAATTAAATCCAGTTCTGGACTTTCCTTCCTTCTAGTCAATATTTAATTGCAGATATTCTTACTAGCTATGAATAAAAATAAGTTTGTGTACAATAAACAATGGATTGTTTTCCTGAAATTATTATGAACAGAGCTTAAAGAATGTAGTAGAGGCAGGGGTGGGTTGTACTTACCTTTAGTACAGGGTTCGCAACAGGACCGCACGTGCATGCACAGAAGCTTCCTGATGATGTCCGGGTCAGTGGGCGGAGCCTCCCGTCAGTTTTACTACTGATTCTTGCAAACCGGTCCAAATCGGGGGCAACCCACCATGAGTAGAGGTATTTAAAATGATCATCCCAAAACATTGTTGTACTTTGTCTATTATTCCTTTAAAGTTATTGCCTGAGACACATTCATGATAGTTATTTTTTGTAGTATATTTCATGGTGATGAAAGATGAAAACAGAATTCCAGAAGTATAATCTATCATTCACTTTCCAACTCTGTCATCTGTACTCATACCATATTTTCATTTGCCCACAAGGAGCCCAGCATAACTTATTTTCAAGGTTTCTAGTCACAATTACAGTATAAATCGCTCATATAGCAAGAAAGAAGCAGTAAAATTTTACATTTGTTCGTTTTTTTAAAAAAATGCTCCAAACATGGGCTACCTTGCCTAGATTGGGTACATCAGCACTTTGCAAAATGTTTTAATTCAAATTTGGGAAGAATAGTCCTTGAGGACTATTTTTAAACCACCTCTGAAAAGAACACAATATGTATTGATGACTACTCCAGTCTGGGAGAGTGACTCAGAGGCCACAAGATATTGTGAGATAAGAGGGAGAAGTGAAGGTTTGAATATCATTGGAAGTTCAAAGCTCCCTCCTTCTCAGTATAGCATGCCAGAGTAAGAAACAGTTACTCCAGCCCTCAGAGTGGTACAGTAGATTTTCCTTTCATTAATGGGAGAAGATGTTAAAGAGCTGAATAGAACAAAGTAGAACAACCTTTGCCTTTTTTTCTAGGACAGGAGTCAGCAACTTTAAACACTCAAAGAGCCACAAAGGTCCTAACTGGAAGCCCCATTCAATTCTGGAGCTGACCGAAAATCCGGTTCCCCCATCATAGTCTCCTCCTAGCGCGGCATCCTTTTTCCTCTGCTGACCGGAAGTCCAGTTCCCCCACCATAGAGTCTCCTTCTAGCGCAGCATCCTTTTTCCTTTATCTGCCCTAACCAAAAGCCCTAGCAATTGTGGAGCTGACCAGCAACAGGGAGCTGCAGCAGAGGGATGAAAGAGCCTCCAGAGCTATGGGTTTCTGACTCCTGTTCTAGGAAATGGTGCCTCTTCCATTGTAGATTCTTTGACTAATACATGCCGCACCCAGCTGCCCAATCTCCCTAAAGTTGCTTGTTAAACTTATTTTAAGATTTGTAATAACCCGGCCATTATCGATCTTGTTCCACTTATGGATTTTTTTGATAAAACTGCATCAAAACAGGCTCCTGAAGGGTTTTCGTATTATTATTGTTGTTGCCATTTTTTGCAGTAAATATGCTGCCCGGGAATTTCTGAGCTCACTATATTTGGCAGTCATATACACAGCTATTCCTTTAGGCACTGCAGTCTGAATTTGGAAGGGAAGGGTGTCTCGTATTTCATTATGATCCTGCACAAGCTGGAGAACACCTGTGATTATTTTTTCCCTTTAGGAAGGAGTAAGCTTGCTGACGGAGACAAGAAGCCAATTTTGCTGTTTCATGGAACACAAAAGGAATATTTCTTTTCACTGAAATGCATATTTACCCTGATAATCTGTTTGCTTCAGCAGAACATAGTGTATGTGGCTTAGTATCACTGGAAGATGAATGGCACTTGGTAGAAATTATGTGTTTTTTCCCCACCCCACTGCAATTGAATGTCAATATTGAACATTAGAGAGCATTTGAATAAAATCCAATACTCTCCAATTCAAATACCTTGTCCCTTCAATTTATTGGGCTGCTTTTAACAGGGGTCCCCAATAGCAAGTGGCCCATTGGGAACTGGGTCACACAAGCTGCAGGTGAGTGTGCAAAGCTTCAGTTGTGGGACTTAGTTTGCATACATGAAACCATCTCCTTTCCCCCACTGCGGCTGCCACTACTTCCGGTCCACGGAGCCACAAAGTTGGAGTGTGCTGGCTTTTAATAAAGATGGACGCCAGCAAATATTTTCCAAACTCTGCACATCAGTGGTGGGTTTCAAAACGGCGATCATGCGCGAAGTGCGTGTGCAAAGAGAACCAGTAGTAAAGCCGGTTAGAACCCACCACTGGGTGAGTTGATCGTGGAGAGTTGTCCTGTGGCAAGTTGCCTGCGCCAGGTTGTCCTAGACCCAGCTGCATAGCAGGACAGGGTAGAATCATATTAAAGAAACGTGGGATAAATTGCCTTATTTAGTAGAGGCCTGCTATTGAAAAAAAATCATTGATACAGTTTTGGCTGTATGAAGAGCAGGGCCACTCATTTTCACTCTTCCTTGTTACCTATTAAAAACTTTGATATTTATCATCTCCCTCAATTATCTAGCACTTCGCTTTCTCTTTCTTTCATCTCTCTCTCTCTCTCTATTCTGTCTACAATCACTTATGAAAGTTCTTTCCTTATTTTTGTAATAGAAATCAGAGAAGGTGTATAATGAAGACATATGACCATTTATTTTTATTTCAGGATATACTATTGTATGAGATTGCCCTATCAGTTTCAAGAAGGTGCATGAGCATTGAATTGTGATGTGGAATGATGTGATGGACATTTGGGTGCGACTGTATTTTGAAGGAACAAACTCTATAGATTATCTCCAGTTTGTGCCTTGTGAAATTAGTTTTTATTTCAGGACTGTCATTCAGAAATGATTCAGCAAACTGGCCAGGAAAACTATACAAGATGTTACGAAATAGAGAAATTTTAGTCTTGGTAAAATAAGATTTTGAATACAACCTTTTCTATATTTGTTCTTACTCTTTATTATGTTTTAAGATTAGCATAAAAGAAAACAAAGTACCTTGTGTTTTCATAATGTTTTGCATTAGTAGAATTATTTTTTATTTCATTCAGTGGCTTTTTTTAATGGTTAACTATAGTTATGTGAAAAACATTTTTTTCAATGTGCAGATCAAATCAATCATCAATCAATCAGTCAGTCAATCAATCCAAGCTGGAAGGTTTCATTTGAGTTTATTTTCCCTGATACATTGAAACCAAATTTCCATCTTTTAGGAGATGAATATGGACAATGTAAGAGAAACTTCTTTCACCAATTAACTTCTTTCACCAATGAAATGTGCTGCCAACTCCACTAATTAGAACTGCCAATCTCAGGTTGTTTAGAAACTGACTCCTGATGTGGGATCTGAAGAAACTGGCCCCCAACAAACTCAAGGGGAAAATTTTGGTCTCTTCATTTTCAGAGATTTAGATCACAGATTCACATACCATTGTTATCGGAAATATTGAATGCTGAGGCTGAGCTGTTGCGGTTGTAACTAGGATGAGAAATGTTTCTTGCTTCAGTGAACTTAGTATTGATTGTGAGTTGTCATGATTTGGGGACCTTTTATGGGTGTCTGTTTTTAACGAGGAATCACGCCACATTGTTCTCTCACATTTTCTAAGATGGCCAGCAAAACCATCCATGTCTATCCATAATATACTTCTTGAAGATCTCTGATGCACTGTTGCAGGTATTCAGAAAATCAGCCAAGATGCACCCCAAATATGTTGGGATTGTATTTGGATAAAGACCAAGAATAATTCATTTATGTGAATATAAATTAGAATTTCTGGTGCAAAAGTGCTCCAGGTAACAATTTTCAACAGTAAAGAAATACTGTAGATATAGCCCTCATAGGCAGAACAAGAAAGCTTGCTCCTCTTAACCTTTTCTCACCAACCACAGATCATTTTCATCATGTTTCTAATTGAGCCAGTTGCATACACTACCATCTTTTTCAGAGTATGATGCACCTTAGTGTTTGGGGAGGAAAATAAGAAAAAAGCTGATTGGCAGGTGGAGGCCTCCTGGAATACCCCCAATCAGCTGTTCCCAGAGGTGATTTTTAGCAACAGGTTCCTTAGTTGTGAGCTCTGTGCCTTGCTTTTTTTCTGCCTCTGAAACTTCTGAAACTGCTTCAGAAAAAACTTTTTTTTTCTGCCTCTGAAAGCCTCCAAAACAGAGCTTCAGGAAAAAAGCTCTGGTTTTTTTTCTGAAGCTCTGTTTGGGGGCTTCTTTTATGAAGTTTCATTTCTGATGGGTTTTTCAGCCTCTGAAACCTCCGTTTGAGAAGCTGGATGGGGCTACATTCGGAGTATAAGATGCACCCAGATTTTCACCCTCTTTTTTGGGGGAAAAAGTTGTGTCTTACACTCCGAAAAATACAATAATTATAACCTGCTCCCACTTATTATTATTTTACTGTTAGTGAGTTTGAGTGTTATTTTGGGTATAAATTCAAGAAATAAAGGTTTCTTTATATAAAATATAGTAGTATGTGAACTTGACACAATATTAAAACCCAGAAAAATCTTGAGTTTCACCAGTTTTCATCAAATCCCCTGCAAACAAAGTCAATAGTTGAACGTAACATAATTACTGCAACCATGACCCATTTGAAATTATGTATTTGTTTTTATAATACTGCCATACAAGAATAGTCTTTCACTTAGGTGATAGATTGACAGGTTCCTCTTAGAAACCACATTTATAGTTTTAAAAACAATAGTCATAGTCTCTGGGATTACCCTCTGCCTTCTTATGGCTCTTCAGACATTTGATCTATACCAGATCAATTGATTCTTTCCTCCTGGCCCCCATTTTTTAAAGCATCTTCTGCAGTATGGCAGCTCCAGTTACATTGAGAGTCCAACATCTTGAGCATCTAGATTCCATGGTCTTCTAAGAGTTGTAGTCCTGAAGCACCTGGAAAGCACCAACCAGTGAAGTATTCCAGGCTGATGTTCTAGTATACAATAAATCTTCTCTCTTGGATGCTTTGGAGGACCATAACATTCTCAACCTGGGTTATTTTTTTCCTCGTTCTTGATTTTCAGATTTTATTTTTTTGCATCCTAGAGTGTCTACAAGTCTTACCTAGACCAGTCTTGGAAGCATCAAGAAAGCAGATGAAGTTACAGAGAAAACACCGAAATGTCACACGGGAGGGATGACTGATGTATTAAATGTTTTTTTGTGTACAAAATAAAATAAAATTTCAAAAAAAAAAAAAGCCAGACCTTTAGTAGATTGAGGGATAATATTGTTGGTTCTCATCTCTGTTGTAATCTGATACACTGTGGAGCAGATTTTGGGCCCTGAGTGGAAAGATACCACTCAACGGTACCAGAAATGCCCACTTAATTTGTAAATTATCTGTTGAACGTGCCTGATATTAAGAAAATGTTAATAAATGCAAAGGTTAAGCCCTATTTTAAGCCAGCCCATAGAAAAGGATTGGACATTAATGCCCTATAACAAATGTGGGCATTAACACAGAATAAGGAAAAGTAAATGCGACTGCTTTTTAAACTCCTTAACATCATAGTCCAATAATTTCACAGATTCATAGTCCCTGAGTGCCTCTGTGTGTGCTACGCTCTCTGGGGGACCCTTGAAAGAAAAAGGATAATCTGAGGCAATCTGGACCCAGTTGTGCATGATGAAACAGTGTGAATGACTACATTACAGCAGGACCCCCAAGGGAATACGTGCATGATATGGATCATAGAATTCTCCTGTAAGCTCTTTCCATGTAGTTGGGTGTATAACATTCTAACAGGAGTGGTGCAGTGCTTGACAAGGTATTTTATAACGCTTAAGAGATTCAACAGTACTTTATGATGCAGTGAGAAGAACTGAAGTCAAAGAGTGGGAGGAACCCTTTGCAAACTTCCTCAACCTTCCCTGGTTCATAACTATGTCTGATACGCCATCACTGACTTCCTTATAAGAATTTTACTTTTGTACACTTGCCAGACTCCGAGATGAACGTCCATAAAAATGGGATATGTAAATAAAAATAAGATTTGGATGACAAACCTTGAGGATGACGGCCCTTGATAGAATCCTGTCTGAGCGCTTCTCCGAAGATTGTTAAATACTTTGCTTTCCATAAAACATGTCACACTTATTCTCTCTTCATATGAGCATATGAGATTAAGTGAAATCAGTAGTTCTACATTTAAATTAGCCTTTCCCAAACTGCCACTCTCCAAACATGGGAGCCAGATTGGGGAAGCCTGAATGCTTGGGATTGTTAGCCATGGTGGCGCAGTGGTTAGAGTGCAGTACTGCAGGCTACTTCTGCTGGCTGCCAACTGACTGCAATTTGGCAGTTCGAATTTCGCCTTCCATCCTTCCAAGGTGGGTAAAATGAGGACCCAGATTGTTGGGGGCAATAGGTTGACTTTGTAAACTGCGTAGAGGGGGCTGTAAAAGCACTGTAAAGTGGTATATAAGTCTAAGTGCTATTGCTATTGTTGTGCCAGATCTTTGAACTGAATTGCTCAATATTTAGCAATGGGTAGCTTCACATCAGAGCATCTTGGACAAAATGTTTCTTTGGGTACTAGAATGTAGGCTTGTTAGTTTTGTTTCTTTTTATAGAAAAATGACCCATCTACTTTTTTAAAAATCTTTTTTTTTTAAAAAAAGAGGCTACTTCTGAAAGCCATTGCTTGCCATAAATTTATAAGCCAGCATACTTTTTGTCTTGTGATCACTCGTTTAAACAAGGCAAAACCACTAATGTGACCGTGTCCTCCTCAGTCTTATGAAGAGAGGACAAGGTTGCAAGCGATCTAATATGAAAGAAAAGTTTTGGTTCCAAATGTTTAAGCTTCCTCTTGTTTCCAGGATTTTCATGTCCCCTCCCCTTCAGTGTTCTGAATAACCGTATGGGTGTGATATCTTTTTCAGAAAATTGTGGCCACAGTTTCATTTATAAAGGAAAAGCCTGGTAGCCCAGAACAGGAAAATAAATGTCCCCCCCACCCCAATCATTCTACCAGAGACCGTATCCGGGTATTCTTGTATGCTTCACTGCAACAATCACAAAAGTTGAAGCTATCGCCTCCTTTTTACAATCAGAAAAATGCAAAGCACATCGATTTTCAAATACCTGCCTCGTTAGAGAAAGAATTAAGTTTATTTTTTGTAGAATCG
>JANHZT010008800.1:176553-191827 GCA_032468215.1 Stegonotus admiraltiensis | reverse complement strand
AGACCTTGAGTGACCGTGCGTAGGGAGTCCCGATTACTGTACTGGCATACTTGCCAGTGAAGATGGTAGAGTTTGGTACAAAACTGTATTAACAGAATAACAGAATTAGAAGGGACCTTGGAGGTCTTCTAGTCCAACCCCCTGCTCAGGCAGGAAATCCTATACTATTTCAGAGAAATAGTTGTCCAATCTCTTCTTAAAAACTCCCAGTGTTGGAGCATTCGCAACTTCTGGAGGCAAGTTGTTCCACTGATTAATTGTTCTAACTGTCTGGAAATTTTTCCTTAGTTCTAGGTTGCTTCTCTCCTTGATTAGTTTCCACCCATTGCTTCTTGTCCTGCCTTCATTCTGCCTTTGGAGAATAGCTTGACTCCCTCTTCTTTGTGGCAGCCCCTGAGATATTGAAACAGCGCTATCATGTCACCCCTAGTCCTTCTTTTCATTAAAGATCCAGGACAGATCATCAGACGTGAACAGCCATATTTATGTCAAAATGCTCTTTGCCTAGAGAAGAATTGAGAGTTGGCTTTTTAAATTGAAACTGAGGAACCAACCACCGATATGGGATGTGCTAGAGAAGAGGCGGATTAAAGCACGTTTATAAAAGATTTCCTCTGGGGGTAGGGAAGATCATCTTTAAAGGGCAGAACTGCATTTATTTTGAATCTTGATGAACAGTCTAAATTCCAACTTCCAGGTCTGCTGAATCACAATCGATTGAGGAGCTGCACTTCTGAAGAACAGGAAAAAAAAAAATCAATATCGGCCATCAAGGGAGAGATCAATCTGAATTTGTTTCCACAGTTGCTTTGAATGAGCTCTTAAGGACGCTGCAGCAGCAGCAGCAGAACAAAGGAATAACGCTAACCAAGCCAAGGGATCTGTTGTTGGGAAAGGAAAGGAATGATCCCAGCTTGCAGTGTATTATTAATATATTTAATCTGAACTTCTATTTTACAGTAATCAGACAGCGGGAGGAAGGAGTGAAAAAAAAAAACACCAGGCTAACCAAGAAATACAAGCGATAGAATCAGACACTTGCAGCAGCCAAATAATTGGCTGCTATGGCATTTTCCACTAAGTCGGAGAGATAAGACCGAAGAGATCATTTCCAGAAGCTGGTTATTAGACGTTAGGAACTGATTTGGTAGCAAAAGAGCACTCTAAATTACAGTAGTAATATAGGCACTGGAAACTTTTTTTATCCTAGAAGGAGATCACCTTTAGAATTTAATTTGTCATCCGAAACTATACTTCAATAGTTCAAAAAAGGAAGAAGAATGTACTTTAAAATAATAACCAGGATCACAGAATCTTTGGAAAATTGATTGTTTATATTAGGAAGTTGATCAATATTTCTAGAAGTCAAAATGTGGGTCTTGTTCAAGAAACGGAACAGGGTAGTACAGGAAAAGCAAAACGTGTACTGTGTTTCCCCAGGTTTTATTTTCTCTTGGGCCCCCAAATAAGTACCAGGTCTTATTTTCAGGGGATGTCTTACCCACTCGCGGCAGGAGGCTGTGTGGTATGAGCAACGACACCAGCACAACGTGCCAAGCTCCTGCTGCAACACGCCACGCAGCTTCCTGGTGTATGCTGCGGCGCAACCTTCCACGTGGCATCCTGCAGCAAGCAGCGGCACCAGTGTGACCTGCCATGAGGTGTGCAGCTGCGAGCAGCCACAGAAGAAGTCGGGCAGCACAACAGGTGTTGGGGCATGGGAGGCCTGGCTGCAACGATCCTAAAGTAAGCAGGTGCAAGGCGTGTGGGACAGCTCCACCCCGCCATCTTGATTTTTATGCCTGCCCTTCGCCCCACCTTGTATAACCAGACAGTGGGCGGGGCTTAACTAGGGCTTATTTTTGGGGTAGGGCTTATATTAACTGCAGGCATGAAAATGGGGCTAGGGCTTGTTTTTGGGGTAGGTCCTATTTTCTGGGAAACACGGTAGTATAGAAAAAGCAGATATAAATTGGTTGTAACATCAAACCATGATGTATCATTGCAGGAACAAGTGGGGTTATATCTTAATCTGGATTATTGTCTCAATCACTTCCTTTGTGATGTAGGGCATAACCCTGGTTTATAGGCAAGCTATGATTTGTGGACACCGGTGGCCGCATTCTTGGATATTAAGTCAAAGGATAATTTTATACAAAGTAGAGCAAAATGCCTCTGATTTGCTTATCTAGAGCAGGGAGAAGAAAAAACTAAAACCTTGGGTTGCTTTTTTTTTTTAGTAAGCCATAATTCCATTTTTTCTCTTTCATAGTGACAAAATTTAGTAGTGTAACCAGGTTTTCCCACACATGAAATCAGCAGTCCACTGCTTATGCCATTTCCTCTTGTGCCATCCAGGCATTTTCTGTGTATTTTGAACTTCCAGTTTGACACTAACAATCCAAAGAAGATACCTGAGAACCCAATGAATCAGTTATGGAAGTGTTTTCTGGAGGTTGCTTGTTCCAGTAGGATGGATTTCACAGGCAAAGGAAAGAATTATTCCTCATGTTAGTTAGCAAAGTAGAAAGGAATTGATCACCAAAGGAAGAGGTTACTGTACTTTTTTCTTTATCTTGAAGAAGGATAAATGGAGGCCACTTATCACAAAACCAAAACCAAACCATAATGCATTTTTTCTTTTATATGCTAGAGGAAATCTTTCCATAATACAAAATTCATTTTCAACATTTCCTTTTTACTATGTCTTTCAACACACGGCTAGACCATACTCACATTTGGAGTGTCTGTCACACAAAGCAGACGTTCTCATGTCACACAATCTTATTGTCCCCTTGCTGCTGCTATAGACGAAGGTGTTGCAGTGATGTGGGTGGAATTCTGCAGCTGTAATCACTTCTGTCAATTCTTCCATGTTTGCTGGTTTTATATCTACAATATCTGATGCACGAGAGTCAAGGCAACATAAATAACACAAGGTAGAATTTCTCAAAGCTAACCTCAGGATGATTTAGGTATGACAGAGCATGTTAAGTCAGGACTTGGGTGGTTGGGTTGAAATTGCTATTCATTCACTAGGGAAACTTTGATCCAGTACTTTCTGTCTAACGCACAGGACTTTTATGAGGCAAAATGGAATCTGTGACAAAGAGACATGTTTCATCTACTCTCAAATGCCCGCTGAATAAGAACTCCAGCATTTATCCAGCAACTGAGCATCGTTTTAGTAAAATACATATTTCCACACTTAAGAGGACAATCCTTAATGGTTCCAGGCAGCTACCTACATATTCTAACATAATTAGTCTTGGCATTATATTGATACAAAGTAAGAAAATAAAAAGACTTGTCATGGAGCAAATCCCTATGTAGCAATGGGAGTTTACATTATAAATCTGTCAAAGCTTTCCATGTTACCGTCTTTTGGTTCAGAGAAAATAATGGATTTTTCACATTGCTTTAATTCCAAACTCTACTTCATTACAGTTCTTGCAGACCTTAATTACAAATCCCAGAATTGGGCTCAATTGTGCCATTAAGTTGAGGACTACCTGTACAAAAAAAAAATCCTACCTTTTCTAACTATACACATTAGTGGGATTTTGCTCCCACTGTTAGTTATTTGGGAAAATCCTCATTTCACTTTTTCCTTCCTTCCCTTGGTTTCCACTAGATATGTTGGGATTGTTTGATCTCAGAGTCTGTAAGCTTCATATCCATCCCCATAACACATTTTTCTGTGTGGAAGGATGCATGCTATCAACCCCAGTCCAGGTATTGACTCTAAACTACTCCCCACTCATTAGTCAACAAGCTGATGTAGCTACACAATAGACTTTTCTTTTCAGAAAGCAAAATCAATCTGTATTATCAGGGGAAATAGTCTGAGGAAAATAAGCAAATTGGTCAAATGAAATGGAGAGGTTAGTTAGTGAGAAATTTAATCATGTCTATTCTTTATCTCGGGGACGTTGTGAGTTTGTGGGCAGAAATGCTCTCCCTTTACTTTTGATGTTGACTACTGAGTAAGATCACCCTTCTTCACCAAACTTGAAGGCAACCTGCTTTCACCTGTCAAATGCCTAATTGGAGTAAGTTAGCACTTACTTACTAGCTGGAGTGGTTGGCAATCCTGAGGCTGACCTTACAGTTTTTGGATCAAGAGTTGTGCTGTGGAGAAAAGTTAAGGCTCCTGACTTCACCAGCCTGGCAGCCCCAGTTATGTCCTCCAATGCCAGTAGCATCTCCATGGCTGCTGGCACTCAAGTGGAAATGAGACTATGTGTCTTCTCCTTCTATTGCAAACTGATGCAGTGTTTGCCTTGCCAATTCATCCTGAGGTGTAGATGAATTAGTGCTGTTCCAGTACTTTGCTCTCTGCTTTGTCTCAGCCAGCCAAAACAAGTTTAATCTCCAGTTCTGTACCCATAAGTCCCCAAACATAGCGACCTCCCTCAGAACTGCTGTGACTCTGGAGGTCATGACTCAAGACTGGGAACTCTTGAGGTAAGGGGAAGTGGGAACTGGCAGGAAGAAAAGTGAGTGACATTTTGTTTAAGCCTAGCAAAGAGGGTTAACATTCGTTATTAACAGGGATGTTTGCTACTGTCACCCTTTGCTACTTGGGAGAGAAGCTATTCTTCAAACACGTCCTCAGTGGCAGCCATTTCCAACCATTTCAAATCCAAAATGACGTCCGCCAGTCCTATGGGTGAACAGTTAAGTAGTAAAATACAGGTGGAAATACGGTCATCACATTACCCTTAAGCATGCAATCTAAGTACAGATAGTCCTTGACTTATGACCACAACTGAAGCCAAAAATTCTGTTGTTAAGTGAGACATTGTTAAGTGAGTTTTGCCCCATTTTATGACCTTTCTTGCCACAATTGTTAAATGAATCACTGCAGTTGATAAGTTAGAAACCCAGTTGTTAAGTGAATCAGGCTTCCCCATTGACTTTGCTTGTTGCAAAAGGTGATCACATGACTTTGGGAGACAGCAATGGTCATAAGTATGAATCAATTGCTAACCATCTGAATTTTGATCACATGATCATAGAGATGCTCCACAGGTTGTAACTGTGAAAAATGGTTATGACACTTTTTTCAGTGCCATTGCAACTTTGGTCACTAAATGAACTGTTGTAAGTCGAGGACTACCTATACAGCAACAAACTTGGTGAAAATTATGGGTTACCCCACAAGCTTCATTTTTTATATTCATGTGCATTTAGCTGCTTTTAAAGACCCATATATGGTTATTGAAAAGAGCTGAAAAACAGCTGAATGAAAAAGAAATTTTATCTACATCAGCATGCTTTCCATGTTAGGAATCCCAAGAAGGCAAGGTTCCAGAATATATGCAATCATGTTTGGCTACAGATACATAACCCCCCTTTCAGACCAAACAATCATAGCCGGTTATTTTCACCCTACTCTTGAGTAGAGAAATACCTGCCTAAGGCATGTTAATTAAGTACTGCCTTCTGTTCTTGAATCATAGAGGCAATTTGGGAGCTGCAACTTAATGGAAAGTATTTTTTTCATTCCAAAAAAGCCCAGGCTAAACAAAGGCTATTACCATTTTATCTTATTTTACTGAAGGCCAAGAAAAAGAAATCCTAGCTTGCTAGGCAACTGAGGGTATCGTTTTCCATTACAAGCCACCAAATAAATCTTTTCTGTTTTGTGGAGTCCTTGGTGCTCTCTGACAACCAAGCTCAGAGAGCACTGCAGGACTCCGCAGTTCAACCCTGAGTTACATATATTCTCTTTTATTGTATCTTTTCTGTTTGCGAGTATCACTTGGGACCAGCCTAAGAGCTGAGGAAATAAAGGCAGGGTCTGACTTGCAATTGATTTCCCATTATCAAAATGTTTCTACATGCTGCTAGTTGCAATGAAGGCAACGGAATTGTAGCTATTTCCCTTGATTTCTCTGTGCTGAGAGAACCTGTAATTATGAAGAATTGGGTATAAAGCATTTCCCCCTGAACAATCCATCCCATGATGTCATCTTCTTTTCCCAGAGCAAAATCTCAAGTCCTCTAAGGGTTACTTGTACTGCTTACTACTAAGCTGAGCATCTCTACATCTTTTATTAGGACCATTATGCATTATGCAGCGTCTCCAAAGTATGCATGAACAGAGGAGTGAAGATTACAAACTTTTGCCAAGACAGATCGACTGACAAGCTAGACAAAGAAAGGATCTAATGCTCTCCAGAAGCTTTTAGTTACGTTCCCATACATTTTAAACACATGTTGTTCCCTGTTTACTTGGCCGTTTTGCTGGATTCTTATCGTTCCTATAACAAGAAATAGACTCTGTCAAATGAACTTTGGTTAACTACATGGAGTTATCCATGTCATGTAAAAGGATAGAGCTGCTTTCCCATTGCTTTTTCCTGGGATACTTTAAAAAAAACTTTTCAGTCTCACCTACAAGCTTGGGATGACTTGGTCTTCTATGCAGGTACTAACCAGATACAAACCTTGTCAGCTTTGGAAGCCATATTAGGGTGGAAGTTTCCATGCTGCCACCTTCTCCTGTGTGGGAAAGTAGGAGGGGGGATTTAGTAGAGGGGTTGTCTTTAGACATAGTAGCTTTCTTCCTGTCGGTCAATTTTATTTATTTTATTATTATTCAAATTTATATACTGCCCTTCTCCCTGCGGGACTCAGGGCGGTGAACAGCCAAAAATAAAAACAGATATTACAAAAGGCAAAAACAGATTAAGAGATATTAAATAAATTTTGGCCCATTATTTTAAAACCACCCCGATAAAATCCAATTAAAACAAATGCAAATAAAAATAGCTAAAAATGAGGTTAGGCCAACCCGGCCAGTTGGAACAAGTGCGTCTTGTTCAAGGTCAGGGCAATCCTGCATCTGGAGAAGGAGTGGTCAGAGTGAGGTCTCGAGATGGGACGGTAGTTGACTGGAGCATGTGATCGACTGAAGAGTGAGGGGATGGTTTTGGGGTTTTTTGATTTACTGAGGGAAAACCCAGACCTCTCGGATTTGAGTTTTCTCAGATGTGCCAGTTTACCTATTCTAGTAAATAGAACTTTGAAAAATGCTTGCTTCAGAGTCTTTATTTGGAGTTGGGGTTTTTCTGGAACGCTGACAAACCTATTTGCTTTTTTTTTTTTTGAGATCAAGATTGGTTATATGTTGTGCTATGGATAATAAACAACCTTCAATTATCCAAATAATTTTCTTTTGTTCACCCCTATTTATTCTCAGTTGTGAACTGACAAAAGCCTTCTACTATGTTCCAAGAAATCCTATGCATGTTTATTTGGAAGTAAGTCTCAGTATATTCCCTATCTATATGAACATAGTTAAGACTGCAGCCTTCATTTCTTTTTCACAAAGACAATCTTACAGCATTCCAATTACTTCCAACTGTCCATCATAATATATTCAGTATCTCCTCTGTCTTCCTTTTCTCACCCAGGCGAAACACAGGTTAAGTCTCAACCATGGAAATTCAGTCAGTAACGTTGGGCTAATCCAGGGGTGAAATGCTACCGGTTTGCTCCGGTTCGGACGAAACGATAGTGATAAAAACTACTGGTTTGGGTGAACTGGTAGTTAAAAAAAATGCTTTAAAAAAGTAAAAAAAAAAGTTCCAACAATCATGTGGCACAGCTGTGATCATCGGAATCTCTTTTTTTACTTTTTTAAAGCATTTTTTACTACCTACTATTATTTGCCCAAACCGGTAGTAAAAAAAATGCTTTAAAAAAGTAAAAAAAAGAGTTGGCCATGCCCACCCAGTCACATGACCCTCCCCACCAAGCCACGCCCACAGAACCGGTAGCAACAAATTTTACATTTCAGTCTGGGCTAATCATTCTCTCCCGTCTAGACAAGCTTGGAAAACACTGGAGAAGGGACTACTATGGAGCTCCTGAAAGGCAAGCTATACATGTAATAAATAAAGTATATCCATATATTAATAATATGTCCAAATTATCTGCCTATAAATAAATCTAGTTTCCTTTAAAAATGAAATGGTATCAAGTGCATACCTTGCAAAAATGGAAAAAATGTCAAATAGTAAAAGAGAGCTAATGAGGACTAAATCATCAAACAATTACATTCCTGTAGCAGGAAGAGGATTCCTAGCTAATATTATATCTGCAGAAGAGCTATAGCTTTCTAAGGTAAGACTTCTATCCACTAGTCACAAATAATGCTATCGAGCTACCCTTAAGCCAGTGCAATGTTATACATGAACTTGGCTTTCTCAACTGTCAATCATTATCCCACTTCTACTTCCCTTTTTTCCAATCCGCACAGTCCTCTGACTGCCCTCTAAGAAAAATGGGGGACAAAACCTAGCCAATCTTATGTACCTTTGATGGTGACAGAACAAAGCACAGAAATGTTTTAACACTGGTATAGCCAAGGAAGATTTAAGCTTGTCTCACATATGGGTCAGGGAGGAGATGAAGGCATTTTTATATAAATAAAGATTTTTTTCATGAGGCATTTGTACCACGGTTAGGTGCAAGAGGAGAAAAGCTCAGAGATCTGTAGCAGAGTTCACATTACAGCTAGCATTATATGTCTGTTATTTTTTAAGATTCAATTTAGAAGTCACTATAGATCTAAGTAGATCCAGGATGAATGTAATAGTTTTTGTGGATCATTATTTTCCAAGTAAAATAAGTATGCTGCATTAAAAAATATGGGATGAAGGAAGCAATGGCGGTGGGGGTGGGGGGAGGCTCACAAAAATGTTTGTGTCTACACTAATTACATCTCCAGCCTTTTATTGTCTTGATTGATTTTTCCCTGCACTATCAACTAACCTCCAGGTAATGATGGTCCCTTTGGTCTAAGAGGGAGGAATTGTAATCTTGTTTTTATGTTTCTTCCTTTAGACAAAATAAAGCCACCCAAAAGACAAAGATTCATACCATTTCCAATATTAATCATTCCGGCTGAGAGAACTTCCCCCACTGTTTTGGGTCCAAGACTGTCACAAGGCAAAA
Source organism: Stegonotus admiraltiensis (assembly GCA_032468215.1). NCBI lineage: Eukaryota > Metazoa > Chordata > Lepidosauria > Squamata > Colubridae > Stegonotus > Stegonotus admiraltiensis. The sequence goes on along the minus strand of JANHZT010008800.1, from coordinate 182,857 downwards.
CGCTGTAGGATTCATGATCTCGTACGTATTTTGGTTTTTTTTTAAATCCCAGCTTAGTGCAAATACTGGTGCCCTCAGTCACGTTTTAACATAGTGGCTACTAGGGTTAAGCTTTCACACTACAGTAGTAAAAACCCAGCATGAGGTAAGTGTATTGGGTTTTTGAAATCTTAGTTTAGAGAGAGCAGAGAGGAGAGGAAAAAGCACTGGGACTCACTTTGCCCCATGTGGAAAATAAATTAAGTTCCTGCTGTTAAAAGGAGTGAATGGGAGACTGAGAACAACCCATTCCCTTAGAAATTATTTAGAAAAGGTGTCTGTGTGTGAAGATTACTTTCTTTAATGCTATAAGATGGGGAAATTGAATAGGTGGCCATAACTTCCTTCTTATCCACTCACAAATGAAAATCCTGTTTGAGACAGATAAGGAGATTCAGTTTGCTGGTCATGTCCCCAGCATGACACCTACCAGAATGAACAGCTGCCTTTACATGTCCTAGATTTTTTTTGGTGATAAAATTAAAGTTTATCGTACACCCTATCTGAATAGTACCCACTTTAAAGTACTCAGATTTGAAATGATTAATCTTCTTATAATTTAGCTGTAACATGGACTCTAAGAATTTCCAGGGACTGGAAAGGATTGAATGCAACACCAATTTTTAAAGAAGGGATTTGGGAAATTACAGTTCAATTAGTTTAATATCTGGTTTAATGGTTCTTCTGGATAAATTATGGGAAATAACTAATACCTATCACAATATTCCCTTTTGGAGTAAGCAGTATAAAGCAAAGCACATAAATTGAGTAAGAAATAGGAACCCCAAAAATTAAAAGCAAGAGGTAAAGAAAGAAAATAAGTCTAAATCTGGTTTATACCAACACAATTCATTATACTTCTCCACATTTTTATCCATGTACATTTTCTTGCTTCCATACTACTTCATACACTTTTGTTGCTTAAACTTCTCTAGAGAAGAATCCTTCATCCTCTCTCTTTTAGTTATCAATTCCAACTAGATAGGACTTTTTTTTTCCCATTTCCCAACCTCTTTTTTTTCTTTTTGTTTGGTTATTTGATTCTCATTTATTTTCTAGATCAGTGGTTCTCAATCTGTGGTCTATGAATCCCTGAGAGTCCTCGATGCCATCACACAGGCTTGCAAAAAGGCTTGAAAAAAAGTTATGATTTAAATCTTGAGTTATGTCAGTGGCCATGGTCCATGGCCACAAAAATCATTTAAAGGGGGTCCATTGTGAAAAAAAGGTTGAGAAACATTGCTCCAGATCAGGGGTTCAAACTCAAGGCCCGGAAGTGCTCAGATCTGGCCCACAGGACCGCCCTGAAACAGCTTGCGGTGCCTCTGCCAATGAAAATGGAGCTTGGAAGGACCACTCTGTTTTTGCTGGCAGAGGGTTGCAGGAGGCTGTCGCAGCCAAAAATGGAGCTCAGGAGCCTGTTTTTGCCGGCAGAGCACTCAGGCCACCACAGGTGCCCTCGACACGAGTGATGTCAAGCTGGCCATGCCCGCCCTGGTCATGCCCACCCTGGCCCCCTGAGGTCAAACACAACCCTGATGCTGCCCTCAATGAAATTGAGTTTGACACCCCTGCTCTAGATGATCAAACCACCCCAATGTATTGTTTTAGTATTATTACTGTCTTTTGTATTCAATCCATATTTTCCACATAAACTTATGTACATCATTCCTTCTATATTAGTTTTTATGCTGCTACTGATATACTCAACTTTCCCTTCCATACAGCAAAGTGGGCCAGAGCTTTTGCTTATAATACAGATAGTCCTCAACTTACAACAGTTCATTTAGTGACCATTCAAAGTTACAAAGGCACTAAAAAAAGTGACTTATGACCATTTTTCACACTGATGACTGCTGCAGTATCCCTGTAGTCATGTGATCAAAATTGAGATGCTTGGCAACTGGTTCATATTTATGACAGTTGCAGTGTCCCAAGGTCACGTTTTGCGACCTTCTGATAAGCCAAGTCAATCAGGAAGCCAGATTCACTTAACAACCATATTACCAACTTACCAACTTGCCTCTTAACAACTGTGGCAAGAATGGTCATAAAATCGGGCAAAACTCACTTAACAAATATTTAACTTAGCAACAGAAATTTTGGGCTCAATTGTGGTCATAAGTTGAGGACTACCTGTGCAGGGTTTTTGGCTTCTTTTGGCAAATATCAATTCCTCACAGAAGACAATGTATTACTTTCTCCCAGCATTTATGCATCTTAAAATTACTTGATAATATTTGCATCTTCAGTAATCATTCTACTAAGCTACACAAGGGCATATACTTGTTCTAACTTTTCATTATGTATGTATAACTTGCAATTCCTCATTCCATTTTCCTTGTCAAACCCAACTTTGATACATTAATTTTCATATCGCCACTCCTCATGGTATCATTCACTTTCTCTAACATTCATTGAAAATCATTCAGCGTCTCAGCCAAGAACATGGCATTACCTGCATGCTAAAGTGGTCATAAATATAATGTAATCAGTTCCCTTCCAATGTCACAAGATTCCTTAGTTATCCATAAATACATTAAATAAATAAGAGGGCATTAAGTATACATGTTAGTCCCAGCTCAGTGTTGAACCATTCATTAAATTTCCCATTTATTCTGACACTTGTTTTGTTTCTATCGTTTGTGACTTGTATTACGTTCAGCCACCAACTTACCCGTCTGTACTAATGCAAAACATTTTTAGGCCTATTTACTTTATCATGCGCTGTCTCAAAATCAATAACTGTAAAATGAACTTTCTCATATTTATTGACTTTTCAGTTATCAGTTGATGAACAGAAGTATGTTCTGCATTACTCCAGCCAATATAAAGCCACACTGTATTTCCCAAATTTTGATCACTGCCAACCTGTCAACCACAGTTTTACCAAACACCTTCCCAGGCTCACATACAAAGTAATCTTGTTATAGTTTTCTTATTTACTCTTGCTATCTTTCCCTTTCTATAAGGGAGCAGTAACTGCATTTTTCCAATTGCTGGCAGAAAAACAGATTTGCATAGACTTGTGATAATGCAGCTACATACTAATAAAAGTAGTCCTCCTTTAGCAACTGTCTTGTTTAGCCACTGCTTGCAGTTATGTTAGTGAAAAAGTAACTTTGCAACCAGTCTTCACATTTGCAACCTTTGCAGTCTGTAAAAAGATTATAAAATTGTGATGTTTCATTTAGTGACCACTTTGCTTAACAACTGAATTGCCAGTCCCAATGCCGGTTGTTAAACAAGGCCTATCTGTAATGTTTATGGTTTTGGTTATATTTAAAAAGCTGCAAATGGAGCAAGAAGGGAAGATTATTTGTTGGTCAAGGAAATACAGTATATGATAAATTAAGGCTGTGACAATTTCAGTTTATAAAATTATTTGGGGAGCAAAAAGTGTATGGGGTGATTTTCTTCCCCTTTCCTCTGTATACTAAGTTAGAATCTGGAATTATCCAACAATGCTGAACAATGGCTGATTGGAAAAAACAGCATTTCTTTAAATTGAACACAACTGTATTGGGGTATGGAATTTATAATGGCCATCAATTTGGATGCATTTAAAGAGGAACTAGCCAATTTTATGGCTGATACACCTACCATTTCTGCTCAACAATATTCACTAGTATGAAAGTAATGATATTGTGAGATTTTTAAAAAACTATATACTTAGTTTTAAATAGTATTTAATATTAATATTTAATATTAAAATATTAGCACGATGAATTTCAGACATGACAGGAAAAATTAAACCAGTACATAAATATAATAGAATCTTTTTATGGTTAGTCAGATTGCAGGCAAGAAGTTCTTTTGAAAGTTTAAGGAATATTTCATACAGAAGATAATGGTCATGTTTCAAGTTGTTTCTACCAAAGGAAGGAGACTAATAGATGGACTAGTTAATAGTATAGATAAGTAGGGCATGGACTGACAACGAACATCCAGTCTTGTAAAATATTTCAGTGATTGTCTCACTTCAGTGATTGGTGCCCGTTCTCCTGTTAGCAGGAAGCAAGGGCCACAGTTTAGCACCACATTAGGAAATCAGAGCTCTTTCTGAATGTTTATTTGTCTAGATTTGTTTTAAGGATGCTTAAAGGGTGCTGATAGTCTAAGAACAATTGTAATCAAATACTTGTAATACAATGACTAAGAGCCGTGGTGGCGCAGTGGTTAGAGTGCAGAACTGCAGGCTACTCTGCTGACTGCTGGCTGCTTGCAATTTGGCAGTTTGAATCTCACCAGGCTCAAGGTTGACTCAGCCTTCCTTCCTTCCGAGGTCAGTAAAATGAGGACCCAGATTGTTGGGGGCAATACCTACCTTTTTTAGGTTGCTATCTTTTTATCTGGGAATAACTTTTATTGATCACAACGGGGTTTACTTCTGACATGCATAGGAGTACAAGACTTGGTTTATTAGAGGATTTAAATCAAAGGAATAATGCTGCCTGTCAATTCAAAATGACAGAAAGTGTTATTATTATGAATCACTACAAAGCTGATATAGTCGGAATGTCTGCAATAAATTGTACCCAAGAACACAGAGATGGTGTGATATGCATTAAATCTGAATTAAGATGTACATTTTTCTGATATATATTTAATTTACAGATTAAGTAGAATTTGAGCCAGGGTCTCTAAGTGATAATAAATGGCTTCATTAATTCACTCTATTGCTTCTGTAAACTGGGGCATTTAGATTTCCCTAAACAAATGAAATAAAAAATTGTCTAGATACAAAATGTCCTGAGACTGAAATGTTAAAATTGACCGACTTCAGTGAACTAACTGGATTAGTGTTTGGCAACCAAAATATATTACTATCACCAGTGAGCATACGTATGTCTAGATACAGCACTGACACCCCCAGAAGGAAGAACTCAGTTACACAGCATACACTAACATACCAATGCTAAACTCAAGTACATCTAAAGAGAAGTAGGAAAAACTCTTTGTCTGAAACTCTGGAGAGCTGCTGTCAGTCAGAGTAGGTAGCCCAACTGTCTTGCATTGGTACAGTGCAAATTTCAATATTTTCCTCCTAGCCCTGGGGGATTCTACACATGTAAATATTTGAGGCACAAACTGAGGAATATGCCACTGAAAGAAGTATGATGGCCTCTCCACCTATAACTTTGCACCAGAAACTGCTACTTCACATTATACTTTCTCATTATGTTCGTATAACTGAAGAGCTGAATTAGCTTTGTTCTCCCTCTGCAGCAGTTTATCTGAAATCAGGTTCATGCTCAGGATGTTTCAAACACAAAAGAGGCTGGTTCGAACTGTGACATTTTGAATACTATTTGAAGCCAATAAAAGGTGAGCCCAAAGTGAAATATGGGGTGCAGTTATATAATTCAGAGGAGTGTCCCTCACACAATTTTTGCAAGCACCTCTAGCTTTGGCAGAACACCAAATTCAGGGTTCTTCAATATTTGTGAATTATGGACATATTGGAAATTTGAGAGCACTCTTGCAGAACTGATGCTGTTGAGCTGATGTGCTCACTTACATACAAAATCAGTGCCTAAGGCAGTGGTAGGCAAACTTGGCTCTTTCACACCCTGTGGACTTCAACTCCCAGAATTCCTAAGACAGTGAAGCTCCTGAAAAATGTTAAAGTTAATGTCATATGATTTTTTCATTTTACAGCTGCACTGCTTAGTGAATTATGGTTGTTAACTAAGTACCACCTGTACAATTATTTTAGTAATTAATTTTAATAATTAAATTAATAATTAATTAATTTTGATATTTAAAATGAATATTAAATACTTATATTTAGTTTAGAGAGTCTGACAAGTTCCAAGTATCTTTGAGCACATCCACACCTCTGAAGCAATGTAATAAGGATTATAAAAAGACCCGCAAGGTGACAAAGCCATTTGAAAGAAAGCTTGTAAAAAGTACATTTGCAGGGTTGCACAGTTTATAATGTCTCTAGCTTTATGGAGATTTGATTAATCTCTAGGTTTTGCTGCCTCCATTAGATAGTTAGACATTTATCAGAAATTAATTATACCCCAAAAGTACAACTGGCTTTGCTGAATTGTCTGTTCTAGCAGGAGTTTCCAGCCTTTTTAGGTTGAGGCCTGTTTGATTTTGAGTATTGCTTCAGAAATGGGTCTAGGTCTAGGACAAAAACTAAATTTGGTTTCAGGTACATATGGTGCTTCAGGACTTTCTCCATATTGGGGGAGACAGCAGCCAGCATGGGTTGTACTCGCCCAATCAGCTATTGGACTGAGCCTGTCAA
>JANHZT010008800.1:136681-146758 GCA_032468215.1 Stegonotus admiraltiensis | reverse complement strand
CACTTTTCTTGATTGGCCAACAGTTTTCACTTAAAAAGGAACCAAAAAAAAAAATCAAGGCAGTATATATTTCTAGTGCTAGAAAGAATCATGCCATCTTGAAATAATCATTTTGCTTGTTTAAAGATGCATACATTCGAGAGGATGTGTTACGAACCTGTTTAACCTTAACTAATAATTTCTGGAACAACTCAGGATCTGAATCAGCACCAGAGACTGATATAATCATGTTGCATAGGACACTTACAGTTTTGATTGGCAGGTGGAGGCCAAATTCTCTTTTCTAGCTCTTGAACTGCAATTGATAGAAATGTGATTCCACAGAAAGGGTCAGCATCTCTCATAATAGATTAATTTGTTTCTACTACAACGTGACTAGTAAGATTCAGTAACTCTTCCAGCACATATCCTATTCCCTGCCTCAAAACCATCAAACAATATGAGATATTTTGCCACGCTTCTCACTTAGAGCATCGGGAAACAGCAACAGGTAACTTGAAACTTTGTAATATTAAACCATTCGTTCTTTCTTTTCTTACTGTTTTCTATCAACTGGATCCACCCAGTGGTGGGATTCAGCCAGTTAGCACCACTTCGGGAGAACCGGTTGTTAACTTTCTGAGCAGTTTGGTGAACTGGTTGTTGGAAGAAATCATTAGGGCAGAGAACCAGTCGTTAAATTATTTGAATCCCACCACTGGATCCACCCCAATAGAATCGGCTTTCAAAAGACACACTATCTTGTATAATTGACACATTCATAACTGCACAGGACATATACAGTATAGACATGCAATGTTCCAAATTAAATTCTATATTAATGGCACAATATGGACAGGAGCACATTACTTTTTTTTATTGCGACAGTGAACAAATAATCTCTCCTCTTTCCGGAGTAGCCTCTGGGTAGGTCTAACATTTTCCAGTGGGAAGGACATCATAGGTCAAAAGAAGAGCTGGCCTCACCAGGGGCACTTTTTCTGATTTCACAAAATAAATCACTTGTGGGATTAAAAGGAGTGCACGTTTGCCTTCCATATTTGTCCTTCTCTCAATTACTACTGCACCAATATCTCCAATCTTAATGAAGGATAGAGATGAAATCATTAGTCCTGGAAAAAGGTCCAGAACTGAGAAGAGAATGGAAGCAGAAGAAACAAAGGAAGACAAATCCTTTAGAGGGAAGAAGAAAGGCCAAACAAAGAGGTTTGTTCTGGGATTTTCCAGGTTTGGAATTATTAGTGAAGTTCATATAAAGGAGGGGTGTCAAACTCAAGCCCTGAGGGTCGGATCTGGGCCATGGGGTGCTTAGATCTGGCCCCCAGGGCTGCCCTGGAAACAATGAAGGACCGGACCGCGGTGCCTCTGACAGTGAAAACAGAGCTCAGGAGGGCCATGCATGAGCTTTGTTTTTGCTGGCAGAGGGCTGCAGGAGGGCATCACGGCCAAAAATGTAGCCTGCAGGCCTCCCGAGCTCCGTTTTCACTGGGAGAGGGCTGGGGGAGCCTCCTGTCACCATAGGTGTCCCCGACACAAGTTGAGCTGGCCATGTCCACCCGGCTCCCTGAAGTCAAACACAACCCTGATGTGGCCCTCAATGAAATCGAGTTTGACACCCCTGATATAAAGTATCTACAGAAAGTAAAAAAAGTAGTGCAATTCTAAACACATTCACTCAGAAATTAAGTCTCATGGGTTTTCTTGTATTTAAAGTTTCCCCAAATCCATGTATTCCATATTTTCTTATACTAGCAGTTCAATGAAGAAGATGATGGTGATGATGCTAACTTTTTTTAAACTATGTTTTTGGTCAACTCAAACTGGTGAACATACCTAATATTAATACGTTTCCTAAATACGTTTCCTATTTTCCCACACAACAACAACAACCTGGTGAAGTTGGCTGAGCTGAGAGAGAGTGATTGGCCCAAAATCAAGGAGCCTGATTTCATGCCTAAAGTGGGATTAGAAATCACTCTCCTAGTTTCTAATCCAGCATGTTCACCACTACACCAAGCAGTTCCTCTTTTGCCACTTTGTCCAGTCCTCAAATCAATTCCCAGGTCATTGGTTCTAGAAATTTGATATTAGCATATCAATAGCTATAATAATATTTATAGTATTACCTTTAGTACTGACTCATCTTTGCCCCTCAAAATATAACACAATAATATGCATGCAGCAGCTAAAAGAAAAACAAAGACTCCAGTGCAGAGAAATTACAAATAATGTGTTTCAAATAAGCAGAATGGAAAAGAGTTTGCACTGCATCAAGGTAAACTGCTGATGAGTAGTTTTATCAGGGCTATCGTTAGGAGGGGGAAGTCAGAGGTTAATTTTGCTGCAATTACTCCCTCTCTGCCTTCAGTGATTACATTCGAGTGCAGATTTCAGCAAATGCAAAGCATGACTGAGAAGGGAGGGAAAAGGCTTCAGAGGAGTGCTGCTAACCACATTTTTTAAAAAAAATGAAGCAAGCTTTCACACATTCTGAACCTTTGGCATCCATCTTCACTGCGAGAAGACCAAGTAACAGTGTTACTTGGTTTAAATCCAGTATTTACATAAGCTTTTTCAGTTTCTTCAGAAGCTTTCAGTACGGCTGATAAGAAGAGTGTAAGTATCAGAGTACTGTAAGTTTCTATAGTCATGCCTAATAAAAAGACCTAGATGTTCAGTCATAATCCTGAACTGAGATCTATTATGCATAACTTTTGGATGCCAGAAGAAAATAGAATGTGTGCATTTCTTATGCATTTCAAGTCATCAGCTGTTTCAGAGATAAGAGTAAACTATGATCTGTGTGAATAGAATAGCATAGCCATGGCTGTACACGAATCCCTCTTCTTTTCTGCCTAAGATTGTTGCAGAGATGAGGAAAAAGGAAAGAGTTGGTGTTTTGGATTTGACTGAACTACCACAATCACTTCCAGCCAAACTCAGTTAATGGCAGCTATTTATAATACTATAGGAGTCATTCTAGGTTTGGAAAGCGTACTGGTTCTCGACATTAACTGCAATCCAATAATAATAGCCTAAAGAAGCATAATATGTGCTCTGCATACTTACTTGGTATGTATCAAGTAAGCTCATAAACACTTACTCTAGCCGGCTTACAACAAAACAATTAAAACCCATAAAATACAAAAAACCCAGATCAAATAAAAACACAGCTGGGCTATGGATGTATGTGTATGTGTGTGTAAATGTGAACACACACAAAACATAAGTATGCACTTAATTATCTTTGCGAGAGCTATATCTTAATCTCACAAAGGAATACCAATAAGCAAAACACAGATGCTATTTAATACCACTTCCTATGGTCACAAAAAATGTTTTACAAGGAGATTTTTCAGTTCAGCCGTTACGTTTTATTCTAATTTCCAAAAGCAAATATCTTTCTCCCCAGCTAGTAGCTTGTGCTGCCTTGTCATCAGAGGGCTATTTCCATAATGGTGTAAAAACCTTTGCCATGCTGATTCTCATAGACAGCACATGGAGCTCTTTCCCTAGAATCTTGCTACTTCTGCAAATATAGAAGCGAGAGATGACACTACACAACCTTGTCATGTTCAAAGGCAAAAGGCCTTTTGATGAAAGGAAATTGTGACTGCCCCCGCCCCCCCCTTAGTAATGTTTCTGCATAACCCAAATGCATTTCAAACTCTACTTAAAAATAACCTTTACTGCTAAAGATATTTAAATTTTCATAATTGTGCATTTGGAATTTCACTGGTAAGAAATGGAACTTAGAGAAAAGAGCTATAATTAAAATAAATACTGAAAATTACTGATCCCCTTTATCTTTTTTTCAAAATGTTGTCTCTATCAATACAGTATCTTACCAAAGATATGGATCCACTGCCACTTCATATTTATTTAGCACATTGTGTGAAATGGAATCATAGCATTGGATTTGATTCTAATGCTGCCTTATACCTCAGGAGTTGGGGAAAGTGATGCTCACCACTATGAAGCTATTTCATATAGGGAAATGTGGACATTACAAGGAAGAAAATCACATGATGGCCAATTTGTGCTTTGGATGTTTACTTCTGCTTTCAAAAATATGGACAAGTATAAAACGGAAAATTTCTCAAGGAGATGGTATGTTAAAGATCACCGTCTTCATATGTGGTGATGCTTTTCCTTGCAAGTTACAACTTGATTATTCCTAAGTTGCACACTCTATGATCCATGGCTCCGTCCACTCTGTCTGCCTGTCCTTTTTATATCCGCTCTCCCCACTCTCTGCTGTCTATAAGGCAGACGAATAGTGAGCTCTATAAAGTTGCTTCATTCCTAACTATAGAAAATGTTTACATTTTCTCCATGTTGCCCTAACTCAGTCTTTTTAACTTTGCCAACGTGAGTATGCTGGCTGGGGAATTCTGGGAATTGAAGTCCACACATGTTAAAGTTACCAAGGCTGAGAAATACCGCCCTAATTTCACCAGATAAATCTATTCTGGATTTTCATTGTTTTTAAAGTTTCTTGTTCATTCATGAAAAAATGAAAGAAAGTAAAATTGGCATATTTTAGCCACTTAATTCTACAGCAAAAAGATTACTGGAATGGCTATTCTCTAGTTTAATTTGCAATAGTTTAAAATTAACTTCATTGAAATCAGCTACACAGCTGTTTAAATATAGCCATGGCACATGCAGTCCATTTAGATAGTATTTGTGAAAGCATCATTATTACCATACAGCCAACCAATCAGAATTTAATTGAAACATGAACATTAGCCCCAGGATACAAATGGAAAGCCAACATCAAGTTCTATAAAATGGATTATCCACTTTGACAGGACTGGAGAAACTAATATTGGAGAACTCCTATTTTATGGCAAATCAAATATATACCGACTATCTGGATGTAACTCCCTATGAACCACCCACATAAACTGTAAAAATTCAGTCTCATTTCACAAAGTGTATTTTATGTAATTGCTTTGGGACTCAATGGCCAACATAATGGTGACAAATCTGACAATTCTGTATACAGAAACTAAGATTGCTAATTGACATCAGTGTACAATGTAGAAGCTTCAAAATAATGGGATGGTGATCTTGCTTTCTTTTTCTGTACATGCATCTTTATGGGTTTTTTTAAGGAAAAAAACTTTGCCTTGTTTTATTGTGGAGCCACCCAGAGTCAGTCTGAAATCAGGAGGTATTTCCATTGACACTGACAGGGAATAGTATTTTAAATGATAGAAAAGCAGATTCCAGTTAAGAAAAATAGCAATAGCAATAGCACTTAGACTTATATACCGCTTTACAGCCCTCTCTAAGCGGTTTACAGAATCAACATATTGCCCCCAACAATCTGGGTCCTCATTTTACGCACCTCGGAAGGATGGGTCAATCTTGAGCCTGGTGAAAGTCAATCTGCCAAATTGCAGTCAGCTGGCAGTCAGCAGAAGTAGCCTGCAATTCTGCATTCTAACCACTGCGCCTCCGCGGCTCATTCAAATATCTTACAGTAAAAGATATTTGATGGCACCCAGTTTGGTGTAGCGGTTAACGCCATCAGGTTAGAAACCAAAGGGACTCTGTGTGTGTGTGTGTGCGCGCGCGCGTGCATATATTATATCACTGCACAAACATAAAGAAGGGAAGGCACCAATTTGGCTAATTGTATTATTTTGGGTCCATATTCTTACTTGCAATATTGCTAAAAAATGAATGGGTGAGCTCAAAGGAGCACTTTGGATGGGAAATGGGCATGTTAGAGGACAGGCTTGGCCCTTCTTGGTTGTTCAGTCACTTCCTTCCTTAGTTAGCTTAGAAGATGCTCTCATTCCTTCCAAATGATGGGTCACAAGTGATTAAAATACATGTCAGCTCTTACTGAGATATTGCTGCTTTTCAGGTTTGCTTTTGACATACTTGAATATTATTATAATTTGAACCTGCTTGTTGCCTGCTACTTCAAGCAACTTCATTTAAAAGCTAATACACTATAATATTAATTTGGATTTCTACGCAATCAGCATTTGAATGATGTACAATTACTAACTTCACTCAAAGGACTTCAGTGGCATATTGGTAGAAACAGCAGGAGGAAGAATAAGAAATCTTGCCTTTTACTTGCTTTCCTGCATCTTGGGTGCCTCCCTTCAATAAAAGCAATTCAACAAAAACAGTTTCCATGGTGACCCTTCATTTTCCAAGTGGCAGAGGATATCACTCTGTAGTTTTCTCCTTTCTGAAATGCATTTATGTTGCTTATTGCTCTCAAGCTAAGTATTCTGAAGACTGGATTTGATTTCCTTATGAGCAATAGATTAGAATTAGGGGGGATCCCCTCCCCAAATATACACATAGAGCGCAGCATTATTTTAAGGGATAATTTTTAATATATTCCACCCACACAATGACCTGTTGGACAGTAAGTGGGTGGGACAATACTGAATTCTCAGGAATATCTTCATTCCAGGGAAGAAAAATATAAATTTTTGTTAGCTGCAAAAAAAGAAGAAGAAAAAAGAAAAAGAAAAAGAAAAAGAAAAAAGCCTGAATTTAAACTGTGGGGTGTTTTTGATAATATTTCTATCCTTCACTGCTCCCCCCCACCCCCGAATTTTTTTCAAGAGTGATTTGAAAGCAGGGGTAAAATTCAAAATTTTTCCTTACCAGTTCTGTGGGTGTAGCTTAGTGGGCATGGCAGGGGAAGGATATTGCAAAATCTCCATTCCCATCCCACTCTGGGGCCAGCCAGAGGTGGTATTTGCCGGTTCTCTGAACTACTCAAAATTTCCACTATTGGTTCTCCAGAACCTGTTAGAACCTGCTGAATTTCACCGCTGCTTGAAAGAATGCAAAGGGAAGGAAATGCCTTTCTTATTCAGGTTGACATAATCAGTTACTCCAATTGTGGAAGTCTAAGTCTGTTGTTATTTTTTTTTTTACTATGCAAATCTTGTGGTGGGTTATCAAAAGGTGATCAACTCCTTTTGCAGATTTTTTTTCTACACCATATCAACCTTTTCAAAGCAGCTGTACAAAAAGTAAATTTAGGATCAAGTTTGTAAAGATCTCAAATCCTAAATAGAAAACAACTAAATATTGAAAACATGGTAGATTGTGTAAATTTTTCAGAGAGTAACCTTGCTGAATGTTGTTCTAGATAAACGTGCATTTGGAGTGTAAAACTATAAAAGATCATTTTCAAAGGCTGCAACATTCTTTATAATTTGACTTTTCCTTTTTCTATGGATGTGATTTCCTTTTTATATTTTTCCCTGTATGTATTTTTATCCTTCTTTCTAAATTACAGATTGTCCTTGGTTAAGTATGGTAGTTGGGATTGGGAACTCCATTGCTAAGTGACTTGATTATAAAGCATGACATCACATGACTGTGTGCAGCTTTGCAATGGTGGTTCCAATTGGTAGATGAATCCTGTGTGGTCATGAGGCATGATGACTGGCATTTACAACCTTCTGCTTGTTTCCCTACTGATGCTGCTTGTTGGAAGCCAGCAGTGAAGGTCACAAGTGGCGATCACATGACTGCAGGATACTACAAGCAGATTACCAAATGCCCAAATTGTTATCATGTGACTTTGCAGTAGGTGCAACCATATCTTCATTCAGTAATATCCTAACTTTGAAAGGTTGCTGAACTGTGGACAATAGATTAAGATCTCTTGAACTATCCTATCCAATGTCTATTTGGATCTATTGTGGTGGAATTTACTAATTAGATGCTCATTTTTATTTCATAATTATTTTAGATATTCATGCATTAATAATTTAATTACTTGGCTTTTGTATTTAATTATATTGAAGTTTCTCCTTGGTGATGCTTTGCCTTAGGAAGTAGCAAAAAAACACTTACAAAAACACTTATACATTTTCCTTGATTACTGAGTATCCCAGAGCCAAGACCTATCTTAAGGCCAAGGCAAGTTTCCATGGATATAGGTGGCCTCTAAGTTAACTTGGTCATAGATTTTAATAGATCCAGAAGCCAAAATCAGATACCCAGTGTGACAGGGGAAAAAAATCAGAATTATCTATTCTAACTTGTGGATAGAAGCAAAAGTTTCCAACTGCCAAATAATTTAACACTGATAAATGGAACTCATTGTCACTGTTTGCCAATTGAATATTCACAGAAAAAGACAGATCCAGAGGTTTCTTGTTTTCCAATTTTGTTCTTTCAGTACAAGCATATCTTTTTTCTAGAAGAGGTTGAAGCATGTTATTAGACTTATACTTCAGCTTTTTCATTCTTATTCAACTGTGCATAGCATGAATTATATACTGGCATGACTTCTGCCATTGGAGATATTTGTGAAGTATCAGTAATAATAAAAAACAAGGATAAACACCAGATACTTTAAAAAAAAAGGAAAGGAAAGGAAAGGAAAGGAAAGGAAAGGAAAGGAAAGGAAAGGAAAGGAAAGGAAAGGAAAGGAAAGGAAAGGGATTTAAAGCTTAATTCCTGAAAAGTTGCTAATGAAACCTGTCACATTAAACATTTCACGTATGTTACAGCAGCTGGCTCAATGTCAATCTCATCATTAAAAAATCCAATAATCATACTGTGTCAATCCAATCATTAAAAGCAATTGAAAACTCTCAGAAAATACTGCCAAATGGCACTATAATAAAAGTAGGGCAGGAATGGAAGGGGGGAATGAAGCAAAGAATTGGAAACAATTTCTTTAATTAACTGTCTTTCTTTAGTAGAAACTCTTCAAATAAGGCTATATAGAACTGCAATTTTGGACTAAAATTCTATATATTCTTACCTCTGAGATCAATACTTTTTTTTGAGTAGCAAATAATGACACATAAATGGATCTTCCGGCTTTCGCAATATTAGAAATGTCTACTTTAATTCCTTCAATCTGTTGTTACACTTAGCAATTTCAGCTATCAGCTATCTCACACTGCAAATCTGAAGTACCACATAGAGAGATACATAAACAGAGTTGTTCAAGCATTTTTAAACTATATTGTTTATCATCAAAGCAGAATTTGAATTAGTTCAGGTGTGATCTTTAACATCAATAAGGACACAAAAATATAACAATTTAAAATTTTGAGAGCACATGATTTCTTTGATTTATGTATCGTTAGCTTTAAGAAAGAAATTAAAAATATGTTTGTAACAAAAAGTTACTAACTGAGCATTGCCCATGAAAATCTGCACAGAAAAATATTTTTTCAAATACACTTTTAAGAGAAAAGAATAGCAATAGCAATAGTTGTTAGACCTACGTACCTCTCCATAGTGCTTTACAGCACTCTCTTGAGTGGTTTACAGAGTCAGCATATTGCTCCCAAAATCTGGGTCCTCATTTTAGTGACCTCAGAAAGGGCTGAGTCATGATCGAATTCCCTACCATGGGCAGAGTTAGCCTGCAATATTGCATTCTAACCATTGTTCCACCATGGCTCTTGTAAAATCCCTGTTTCCTAATAGCAGCCTTTTGAACTCAATGAAAACTTGGAGAAAGTACTTATGCGTAACATTTCAAGCACATATATGTGGAAGTAATTATAAACTCAAGTAAGAAATGGCTTCACCGTCTTGGATAGAGCTGAGGATGTATTAGAAATTGATTTCAGACATTATGAGAAATAAACCAAATGGAAGGATTCATACTGCCTCTCCCCATACTTTTCATGTGCTTATTACTCCACGGAGAAGTAAGAGTTACTTCTGGAACCTTGGACATCTCACCCCATGAAAAATAGAAAGTATGAATTACCTACATTAAAAGAACCCTGTTTGTAATAACTGATATTTTTCATAGACATTTGAGCTCCCCAAATCTCCATTTTGTAAAAAATTACTACTCTCTACCATAAGCAAGGATTTCAAATTTATGCATAACAAATTAAGAAGTACGTTTGAAAAACTCTCAAGAAACTGAAGAAAGAGCTAACTCATTCAAATTCCAAGGTAAGGATATCAGATAGCAGTTTAACACTGCTAAGAATGGTATCAGGGGTGCAATTCCAGCAGGCTCTGACAGGCTCTGGAGAACTGGTAGTGGAAATTTTGAGTAGTTTGGAGAACTGGCAAATACCGGCACCTCTGGCTGGCCCC
>JANHZT010008800.1:71076-81408 GCA_032468215.1 Stegonotus admiraltiensis | reverse complement strand
GTGGTGAAATCCAATTTTTTTTACTACCGGTTCTGTGGGCGTGGCTTGGTGGGCGTGGTATGGCTTGGTGGGTGTGGCAGGGGAAGGATACTGCAAAATCCCCAGTCCCTCCCCACTCCTGGGAGAAGGATACTGCAAAATCTCCATTCCCTCCCCACTGTGGGGCCAGCCATAGGGGGTATTTGCCAGTTCTCTGAACTGCTCAAAATTTCCGCTACCGGTTTCCAGAACCTGTCATACCCTGCTGGATTTCACCCCTGGTTCTAAGGATTCAGGTACATACCAGTAGCAAACCCATGGCTGCTCATCATAGAAGCATTTTAAGACTAAAAAAGATTGCAAGATCAAAATGGTTAATTCAGGAGTGGGAAACCTGATGTTCATCTAAAACAATGTGCACTCCCTTGTTATTGGTCAGATTCCCTGCCCCGCCTGAATTTACTTTAGGAGGAATTTGTACAATGAACGGGCAGTTGATGTGCGGCAAACCAAAGCATTATTTTTATTTCCCAAAACTATCAACTTAACATAAGAAGTCAAAGTCAATGTTAGAAAACACAATGATGAGTAGCTGAAAGAGTAACATATAAAAATGAGCTTCAGTAGTTGTAGAGAATGAAGAGGCAATAATGGCATTATGTTGAAAAAAGCCAGACAACCCAAAAAAAAAGCAACTTTTCATCCCCACTGATGCTTACAGTAATAAGCTGCTATGTAAAAAGACTTCCTGGAATAGGAAAAAATACTAATGTGCCTTATCCATATGTGCACCCAAGGCAGAGATTCCCAAGATATTGATCAATACCAGGAGAATTGCTAAAGTAAACATACAGGACTTAGTTATGCTCAAGCACTCAGGTGTAAGTCAAGCAGTGGAACATTAGATGTATTATATATGGTTATTCACAATTTAATTCCACCAAACTCAGCTGGCTTTACTCTTAGATCTACATCTATTTAGGTCTACATCTATTTATTTTCTTTTAGTTTGTTTACATAGTCAGAAAAACAATCCAAGTTGCAAACCAATGCATTTCACTATCTCTTATTGATCAAAGAGATAGCTAAATAAGTATGACTGTTTGCTTGATTCTAAGGAGATGGTCATAATTAAACAGGACTACTTTGGGGGAATTTTTAGCTGCTGCCAAATCAGAAAATCTCTTGATGTGTGCATTATTTACATTTTCCAGCTGAGAAGGGCTCCTTCCAAACTGCTCTTCAGGACCAAAGATAATCATAAGCAGACATCTGGCATACCATTTCTTTGCTGGCCAAAAATTTCCAGTAGGGACCAGGTCATAAAAAGGCAATGCTCTGTAATTAAAGTTCTGCCAGTCAACTGCATACTCCAGTACATCCAGTTTACAGAGGAGTCCAATCAACCTTGTGCTAGATCAAAAGTCCAATATGGATGAAATGTTTACAATGTAACATTTGCTTGTACTTGGAAAACAAAAAAAAATTAATTTATGCTTTATTTTAAGGGAGATTGTAGCAGAAATATAACTGCACTGGAAGATAGTTCAGTACATCTGATTTTGACTTTCTAGGAGTTGGCCCACTAATGTAACAAATCAGCTCAGTATTTCATATCTTACATACATCCTATCTGGATTACTGCAAAACCTTCTATTTTCTAAACATCAAATTTGGCCTGAGGAGCCCAGTCAACACTGCTGTTGACTGGGCTCCTCAGAGGAGCCAATAACTTGTCTACGACACCATGAGTAAAACCTCTGTCTTCTATGGATTGCTTCTCTTGGGCTTGTTAGTCCTTGAATACATGTGAGAAAGACACTTTAAGAGACGATGCACAGGTTATACAACTTGTTTCTCAAGATTTTGTGACTAGTCCTCCTTATGCTTTAATAAGCTTGCTCTTAGATTCTTTTACCTTTACTGTATTGTTCTCCCCCTTGAGCATTAAGTATGGAAGGATAGGATTTAAATTTAAATAAATAAATTTAAATGAGAAAAATGGGTAATTTTACTGTGATTTTTAGAAACATAGTTGATCTACAACCTCCTCCTTCTGTTACGATTTTAGCAAAATGAATACTAAGGGTTCATATATAATTGTTCTTTACCATATAAGAAAAGGAAACATTTCTGGCTCGTACTCTTTGCTCATACTCATACTGTACTGATTTTCCAATTAATGTGCCCTTTAGCTTTCTATGCAACTATGTTCCAAAGATATATATTACCAAGGGATGAAGTATAAAATATCCTTCTATATTTCACATAGAAAAACCTCTCTTCTGCAATTCTTATCAGCAAAGAAAGGAAATGGAAAATCTCTTTGATGTACTTTCCATGTATTCTCTAGGGTTCTGGAAAAGAAGAAAGCAATTATTTTGCTTCTAGAGGCTGTCTGTCAGCTTCCACAGTAGAAGAGAAGGCCATGCTCTGTTGTGGCACAGCATCGCACCTCCTCTTGCAGATATAGGCAATGAAACTGATGAACAATTTCCACCATAGTAATGCAGCATGTATTTAATCAGAATTGTTTCAGTCTATATAACATGATGTATCGTGTTCCTAAAATTACTAAAATAGTTCCTAACAAGCGATTTCTAGCAAGTGATTTTTGTCAACATCTAACTTTGTCAATATATACTGTACTTCAGAAGTGAAGTTAGATGATCTGTGCATCTCAAAATTCCCTTTTGGTTTGTTTTTACTGAAATAACCCTTGGGACACTTTAATGTCATCAGCATGGAATTGAAATAAAACAACCGTGTGTAGATGCACAGATGTAAATAATTTGGAATTATTATTCCAGTCTAACAATCAATTAAGAGTCTGAAAGAAGTATCAACCCTCCCCTCATATTTTACACCTAATCATGTGTGTGATGCAAAACGTTGCTACTTTCAATACAGTAGATTTATATTTTTCTGAGCTGTCCAAACACATATACATTCATGCACTTCTAAAATTTGAAACTGTTATTCCAGTGACAAACCAGACATCAGGGAGATAACTGTATTTATCTCCATTAACATTTATTGTTATTCAGAGACTACACAGAGAAACCGAACCAAGCGTAGGAAAGTTGCAGTAATTTGCTCCGAGAGTCAGGAGGCTTAGTTAATAGCTATTTTTTATGATGCATTGAGGGCTAGCCCAAGCACCACAAAACAAAGACCGAATTGAGAGGTTTGCAGTCATTAAAGGAAAAACCACCATATAGATGAAGATTTTCCATTAGAACTATTAACTTTGCACCAAAATTACTGTTTTTCGAAGTAATGCCCAATGCTTGTTATCTAAATACTGTAGTCACTTAGTTATATAAGCAAAGAGAACAAAATAATTAAAATGCCAATTATGCCAATTAATGTTCTGGAATAGGGAACAAAACTAAAGAACAGATTCCAAAAGTGGCAGAATCTTGGCTGGCTTACTGCAAGAACAGCTTGAGGGCTTGTAGAAATGATATACAGGTACCCAAAAGCTATTAGGCACTATTTGTAGAGTTGACTTCATAATGCCACTCAGCTTTAAACACCACATGGGCCACTAATGTCTCTGGCACAATATTCTCCCTGCTTATCGCTTCCCCCCCCACACCCAATAATATATTAAGGGATTTTATAACCTTGAGCCATGGGTAAGAGTGAGTTGTCAAAATGCCAAGTAGATAAAGCTTAGAGATTGGAAGCAGCATCTGGATTTAACAAAATATAAAGGTCAGGTATCCCATGGCCTTATTTAAATGGACAATATGAAAAGTTCATCTTCCGGGATCACAAACTTGCCATTAACTTGGGTTTATACACTGAGTTCCCATAGAGGTGGTCCTTGACTTATGACCACAATTGAGCCCAAAATGTTTGTTGCTAAGTGGAACATTTGTGAAGTGAATTTTGTCCCATTTTAAGACCTTTCATCCCACAGTTATTAAATTAATCATTGCAATTGTTAAGTTAGTAACATGATTGTTAAGTGAATTTGGCTTCCCTGTTGACTTTGCTTGTCAGAAGGTTGCAAAAGGTGATCAGAAGATGCTAGGACACTGCAGGACCCATTCATAAAAATGGCTCAGTTGTCAAGCACCCAAATTTTGACCATAGGGATGCTGGAATGATCGTAAGTGTGAAAACTGGTCTTAAGTCACTTTTTTCAGTGCTGTTATAACTTTGAACGGTCACTAAATGAACTGTTGTAAGTCGTGGACTACCTGTACTACTTAGGCTGGCTTGGTTTGGTTATGATATAGGTAGATATCAGCCATTTCAGTTCTTAATGATTTGCATCATTGGATGAACAATTACTATGTGTGCCCAATAATCCTCAATTAAGTAAATCATTGCTCAGCCACTTAGAGCTTAACATGTTATGTGAATCGAATCATACTACAGTATGTATACTCCTAATCCGTAAAAATGAAAACTAAATTCTGAATTATCTTTTAGACCCATGGCTAATAATTTGCTATGATCCCTCAAATGCTGAACTTTCTTACACATAAGGCAATCCAGCTCAAGAACTCAGTCAAGCCACATGTTTTAATATTATTTTACTTATTTATTTTATTTACTTATCTTTTGGTCAAATAATGATATTCAAGACAGGTAACAATAGAAAAAATGCAATTAAACTACAAAATAAAGTTACAATTCAACTAAAAGTATACTTAATATTAACACATGAAGTTTATTAGCAAAATTTAGACAGAATATTAATAAGACAGTATAACCCAAGTAATCAATACCTTATTAAAGAGCCAACCCAGTTTACGCAGTTGCGCTATTAAAAAAAAAGTGCCTACCACTAGAATGGTAATAGAAAGGAAATTTACTTGGCCTCTCTTCATAAACTGCTAACAGTTGCAAAATATTTTAGAAGTTGTCTTGTCCAACTCTCAGTGCTTGATCAAGTAGAACATCTTTGACAGATGACCATCCAGTCTGTTTAAAGGTCTCCAACGAGAACGCAGTGTCTTGTGGTAGAATAGAATAGAATAACAGAGTTGGAAGGGACCTTGGAGGTCTTCTAGTCCAACCCCCTGCTTCGGCAGGAAACCTACAGCATTTCAGACAAATGGTTATCCAATCTCTTCTTAAAAACTTTCAGTGTTGGAGCATTTACAACTTCTGGAGGCAAGAGGTAGTCTTTGCCACTGGCCAACAGTTCAGTCAGGAAGTTCTGACTGATGCATAACTTGAACTTGCTTTATTAATAATTTATGTAAATTAGCTATTTATTTAAATTAGTTCAGTTCTTGTCTATCCTAAGTTACATTTCCCCCATTTTCCCTGGTGGCATAAAAAAACTCAATTCTCTTCTGAGAGAAGACAGATGCAAAAAAAAGGCAAATAAGTTCTGTCTTTTCACCATCAAATGATTATTGATCCCCCACTTTCTCTTTACAATGGAATTGTGGAATACTCTTTTTGCCTTATTATTTCTAACTTACAAAAAAAAATCCTCTTTTTGTTGTGGCTTTTGTTGTTTTGTATACTTCTCACAAATCTTTGCTCATTCTGAGCTGTTAGCTTATCTGACACAATTCCTACAATTTCTGGACATTAGTTTGCATTCTTTGATTATGTTCTCCTTCCATATTCTAGTATATGGATTCTTTTCTGTTTAGCATCTTAGAGAGTTCTGTATCCATTCTGGACTTTTTGGATTTCGGCCCATGTTCTTATGGAAGTTGTTTACAATTCCATATTTTGTTTCACAGGATTTCCAATCCTTCTTGGACACTTTTCTCCTTCAGCATTTGAACCATTAGATATGATCTACCTTCTTTCTACATTCATCAAACAATACTCTTCAAAATCCAGGTGTTCAAATTATGAGACCTCAGCCACTGAAAATGCTCTTTCATGTTCCCTAGTTTAACTTTCAGTCTACCTTACTGGATACTATGGATACTATTTCTTTTCTCTCAAGTACTCTGTGATTTACATTTAGAATTTGTACAGCTTCTCTGGATTTCCAAAGGACTGAGAGTCATTCATCTACTTGGAATACCAATTTCACCGATTTCCTATAAAATATGTTAAATATCCTTATAACACTCAAGAAGCCCTAGAAAACATCACAGGGCAGCAATGTCTTCCTCTTCTACCAAGGTTCTATCCATCAGTGGTCCTTTTATGGACTAGATTTCCCACCTACCCACCAAAAAAGCTGGTGAAATCTGTCAGTAGCTTCTGCTAGTCACTTTGGTTGAGGAAACTGATCCTGCTAAAAAGCAGCACCTGCTGGTCTCAGGAATTTGTCTGGAACGTCCATCTCAAGGGAGAAAAGAAAGAGGTCCATTTCTCTCCTTGCAGAAAAGTGTTGGTTCTATCCATCAGTGGTCCTTTTATGGACTAGATTTCCCACCTACCCACCAAAAAAGCTGGTGAAATCTGTCAGTAGCTTCTGCTAGTCACTTTGGTTGAGGAAACTGATCCTGCTAAAAAGCAGCACCTGCTGGTCTCAAGAATTTGTCTGGAACGTCCATCTCAAGGGAGAAAAGAAAGTTCGCCAATTGTTTTTTTTTCCTAGCAGAGGAATAATATATTACACTTAATGCATGTGATGTATATCCATCTTCTAATTTTCCTTAAATAATTACAGACATGGCATGAAATACTACAAAACAAAGCTCCCATCAACCCACTTAGAATCTTTGAAATTAAACATTCCCAGCTGTAAGAAGAATGACTTGGAGAGGAAAGAATAAATCTTACCTTCTCCTTTTCCTTCAAATTGCCACTGGCCTTGTAATCATTTATAAAATTGAAAGGCAAAGCCACAGGCTTTCAGGATAATGTTGGCTTGGGCTTGAATCTCTTTACTCTTGCTGACAATGGAGATTCTGTGAACTTACCTAGAATAAACTCCTTGAAATTAATAGAAATCACCCTTCCTCAGAAAAGAACTAAGTTGGGACAAATATCGTAAGTAGGAATGAATGGAATAAAAGTGCTGTCACTGAGATGAAAATCATGCTGGCAATGCAACCCCATCTTTTTGTCTTCAGGTCCTGCTGATATATTACCAAGGCCTTGTCCACAAAAGCATGAGTTTGAAAGCCAGCTGGCAGAAGACAAATTTCCTCCCAATTCAAATTCCACACAGATATTTCACAATTGTTTGTCGGAATGATGTTAATGCTCTCCTGCTTCTTCTTTCTTGATTGTATCTATGGCCTTTGTTGTACACAACACAGTGTAGGTTCTTTCCCCCTCCATTATAGTATACGCCATAGCTATATAATGCAGGTGCTACTTCTAATACAAAGTAATGAAATGGGAATGTTATCACTTAAGACATCTTGCCCCCTAGTTTGAGCACACTGAAGAATTTGTAGACTACTGCATTCTTTGTTTAATGAAACCTCTGTAATCTTCCCACCCTTATTTAGTTTTATGCAGAAGTTGTCCAATTCTCTAGGATTCTGAGCTCAGAAAACCTTCAGGCTGTTGCTATAGCAACAAACTAGTACTACAGGTTGCTATCCATTGAAAGATGTTAGAGACAAATTACTTACACGTACAAAGCCCAGCAACCAAGCCAGCCAGCTAGCCAGCCAGCCAATCAAAGCCAATAAAATCAGTGTTTCTAATAAATTGGGACTTCATGCTCAAAATTAAAATGGGGGATTAGGAGGGGAGAATTACAGCAAAATTCAATTTTTTAAATGTGTAGCCTACAGACACTTCACTCTTCCCTCACCTCCTTTTATATAATTATTGTGAAGGCATTTTTGTCAACACTCAATGCTGTGCAGTGTAAAGGCAGGTGAACAGGACTTGGGCCACACCTGTGTTGATTTCTCCCTATCCTTCTGATATCGTAATAGCTGAAGGAGAACAAAAATTCTACACCATTCTTGATTCCAAGTGTTTCCTGTCCAAAAGCAGATCACAATGGAAAGACAATCCCCCAACCGATAACACAAGTTCAACAGAGTATACTAATAAATAGTATCTGTATTAGAAAAGGCCTGGTTAACTACATACATCAGTGAAGCTTAAACAACTCTGTTTAATGGCAGCACCCAAAGTAGCTTACCCTTTTTATATAGAAGGTAAAAAGTGGGTTCCTAAGCCTGGTTTTGGAATATTTTTGCAGTGATCAGCTGCTTGAGTAGTTCAAGACCTTTCAGATATTGCTGAATATAATTCAACAGCCACACAGTTCGTACAGAGATGGGGAGTTCAGTAATAATCAGTGCCAAACTTCTCACTCCTAAAATGGTTTCTGTTTGGTTTGCCATTAGCATGAGTTTCAAGCAGAGGCAAAGTCATATTAGAGCAATTTAGACCATATTAAACTGCAGCAGACTATAGAGCTGCAACCTGGTGCCCTTGAGATGTGTTTGAGCTACAATTAACATTTTAGCTAAGAACTGTTATTTGTCTCAGATTGTCCATCTGCATAACTCATGATTCTGTGACACTGGATCCTGGATTATAATACATAATCCATTCTGATTATAATAATTAGAATTATTATCATTATAATAATCTGTTTATGGCTGAAATTACTAACTTTTCTGGCAAGTTCTGGAAACACACTTGTTTTTAAAAAGTGACAAATTACAGACAGGTATTCAGGGGGAGCTCAAATTTTAATTTCAAAAATATCAAATTTTCACCCAAATACTCAACGGCAAAACAGCATGAATTTGTACTGTTTATTATTCTCACTGCCAGGAAATTTCTCCTTAGTTCTAGGTTGGTTCTCTCCTTGATTAGTTTCCATCCATTGCTTCTTGTCCTGCCTTCCGGTGCTTTGGAAAATAGGTTGACCTCCTTTTCTTTGTGTTTATGTTCCCAGCACATATGGGAAGACTCTTTTATACACCCCCCCCCCCAATGAATAGTGTCCAATTCTTGAAAAAATGTCTAAACAAGTCCCTGCAGTTTTCTTGACAAGGTTTTATAGAAGTGGTTTGCCACTGCCTCCTTCCTAGGGCTGAGAAAAAGTGAGTAGCCCAACTTCTCTTAACTACAGTAGTTTGTGACTAAGTTAGAACTAGAATTCATGGTCTCTATTCTAGCCTGATGCCTTAACCCAGTGGCCCCCAACCAGTGGTGGAATTCAAATTTTTTTACTACCGGTTCTTTGGGCGTGGTTTGGTGGGTGTGATGTGGCTTGGTGAGTATGGCAGGGGAAGGATACAGCAAAATCTCCATTCCCACCCCACTCTGGAGCCAACCCAGTTCTTTGAACTACTCAAAATTTCTGCTACCGGTTCTCCAGAACCTGTCAGAACCTGCTGAACAGCACCCCTGCCCCCAACCTTTTAGGCAAGAGGGACTGGTTCTGTGGAGAAAGGTTTTGTGTACAGAAGGGGCCTGGTTTTGTGTACTGCCTGCATCCCGTGGATGGGGCTTCGCTTGTTTGCGCAGCCTGGTTTCTGGCATGCTGCAGAGCAGTGCCACTCCATGGACCAGGGGTTGGGGACACCTGACTTAACCACTGCACTAAATTAAAGACTTTGATTCTCAGGAATATTTGTTTTCTAGTCAACCCATGGTAGAAACAAATGTGTTTCCCGTAAAATAACAGCTTTATATCTCTGACATTGGTACCTTTAAAAGAGCCTTAAATACATTGTAATATTTACTTTTTGAATTATAGTCAAAATTGGAGCAAAATTGTAGAACCAAGGCTACTGTCTCTTCAGCACTTCATAGAATAGAGTTGGAAAGGACCTTGGAGGACTTCTAGTCTAACCCCCTGCTCAAGCAGGAGATCCTATACCCTTTCAGACAAGTGCTGTCTGGTCTCTTTGGTACAGACACAACAAACATCCAGTGATGAAGCACCCATAGCGTCTGAAGGCAAGGTGTTCCACCGGTTAATTGTTGTCACTGTGAGGAAGTTTCTCCTTAGTTATAGCTTGCTTCTCTACTTGATTACTTTCCATCCATTGCTTCTTGTTCTGCTTTCAGGTGCTTTGGAAAATAGACTTATACAAAGAATAGGTGACCACTCTTCTTTGCGGTGGCCCCTCAAATATCAGAACACTGCTATCATGTCACTCCTAGTCCTTCTTTTCTCTACACTAAACATACCCAATTCCTGCAACAGTTCTTCATATATTTTAGCCTCCAGTTCGCCAATCATCTTTGTTGTTCTTCTCTTTCCAGAACAATATTCCAATTGTGGTCTTAACAAGGCTTTATAAAGCATTTCTAACACTTCACATGATCTTGATTCAATCCTTCAGTTAATGCAGCATTGCCTTATTTTTTTATTTTTTTTGCTTTGATTTATATCCCGCCCTTCTCTGGAGACTCAGGGCGGCTTACAATGTGTTAAGGAATAGCCTTCATACTTCTGTATATTTATACAAAGTCAGCTTATTG
>JANHZT010008800.1:49433-62142 GCA_032468215.1 Stegonotus admiraltiensis | reverse complement strand
TGATCGGGAGGAAATGGGGATTTTGCAGTAACCTTCTCCTGGAGTGGAGTGGGAATGGAGATTTTACAGTATCCTTCTTCTGACATGCCCACCAAGCCACGCCCACCAAGCCACACCCACAGAACCGGTAGTAAAAAATTTTGAAACCCACCACTGCTCTCTGGTTAACCCTTATTATATTGTAACAGCTAAGGCGAAGCGCCCATCTATGTGAGTGACGTTGAGTTGGCCACGCCCACACAGTCACATGACCACCAAGCCATGCCTACTCAGCTGGTCATTAGGGCAGAGAACTGGTTGTTAAATTATTTGAATCCCACCACTGTCTATGCATGTATACAGATTGCCTCTGTGGGCATGAAAACCTGAACTGAACATTTCCAGTTTCACTGACCTGCTCAGGAATTGTAGAAACATGTACGGATAGCTGGGCTCGTACTTATGGAGAAAAGCATAAATTAAAATTTGGGGACTAAGAGGAAGCAGTGCTGTTTAATTGGACTTATAATTATGTCTCATATAAATTTGTTTCATTTCAAAAGATGGCTTCCTCTTCCAGTTGGGAAGTTCTAGCTCTCATAAGTTTGAGCATCCCAAGGAGTATAAGGAATTCATTTTAAGTACTAGTCTTTTAGTTCATCTGCTGGCAAAAACAGTTATTGGTCATTAATGATAAGGGGACTCCAACTAATAAGCTGGAGCTGTTGGGCTTCCAATCTAAGATACAAAGTTTTAGATGTCTGCTAGATATTTGTTGGTTTATTTATTTATCAAATTTATTTGCCATCCATCTTGTGGTTCAGGCAAAAAGATTGATAGGCATATTGAAACCTAGATATGCACCTACCTGTCTAATTCAACCGACCAAACCAGACCACCGAGCCTCAAAAGAAATGCTTTCATTATTCCTTATCTTGAAGCTGCCTTGACAATCAATCTCCTTTTAGACACAGTTCAGGCTGCTGATTATGATTTATAGCAGTGGTTCTCAACCTGTGGGTCGGGACCCCTTTGGGGGTCGAACGACCCTTTCACAGGGGTCACCTAAGACCATTGGAAAACATATATTTCCAATGGTTTTAGGAATAATTTTATGGTTGGGGGTCATCACAACTTGAGGAACTGTATTAAAGGGTCGCGGCATTAGGAAGGTTGAGACCCACTGATTTATAGAGTCTTGTATAAGACTGGATTATTTGAAACCCCTGGGAATTCAAAGCTACAGGAGAGGCTGTCCTCTCGGGGTCATCACCATCAGAAACGCATTTAGAAAAAGGAAAGATCTTCACCAAGGTTGCTGCTAGGATCATACCAGGAGAGATCACATACAAGCCCTGGTGCTGGGAACTTTGATGGGGTGGACAGAATATCTGGTGTGTGTCGGAACTGATGGTGAACTGAGTTGTTGATGGGCCTCCTGTGTGAGATTTTGGGAAGCGGGACCAGGATAAAATCCTTGTCACTCTTCCCTCCACTCGTATGGAATCATTTTCCTCTGGAGATCTGGAGTATGCCTTCCCTAATAGACTTTTGGAAGGCAGCAAAGAGAGAACGGTTTTGCCAAGCCTTTCATATTTAATGCTACTGACTGAGATTGTTGAGCTTTTTATGGTGTAAATAAAGTTTGACTAGAGCTAGATTATTTTATAAACCCACCAGGAGTCTCCATGGAATCAGTGTTTTTTAGTCCTGAAATAAGTCCTGAAATAAGTAAGTACAGGTAGTCCTTGACTTACAACCACAATTGAGCCCAAAATGCTAAACACGACAGATTTTAAGTGAATTTTGCCCCATTTTGCGACCATTCTTGCCACAGTTGTTAAGTGAATCACTGCAGTTGTTAGTAATATGGTTGTTAAGTGAATCTGATTTCCCCATTGAAGGTTGCAAAGATGATCACATGACCCTGGAACATTGCCACCATCATAAATATGAACCGGTTGCCAAGCGTTTTAATTTTGATCACATGACCATGGAGATGCTTCATCAGGGTGAAAAATGGTCATAAATCACTTTTTTCAGTGCCGTTGTAACTTTGAATAGTCACTAAATGAACTGTTGTAAGTCAAGGACTACCTGTAGTCTTTTCTCTGCCTCAAAGAGCTTCTTCCAGCTTTGTGTCTGCTGCCTTTGTTCACACATTTCTATTACTTTCCTCTGTTGCTTGTGCTCTCTCTCTCCCTCTTAAGATTTGCTGAATCCTGATCTTGAAGATGACATCAACTGTGCCAAAATGATTGTGCAAGACTCTACTGGCATGGCTGCCTGGTAGGAGAACAAATGGCTGCTTCTGTCTAATGATAAGTAGACCACTCTCTATGATTTTTGTAGACTGGGACAATCTCACTTAGCTCACAGATGGGCAATCTGGTATTGCCTGTATGCCTTACATCAGTTTAAAAAAAAAAAACCTGGGTTCATGAATGGGGTTCTGTTTCAGACAACTTTCCTAATAAGCTTTGTTCTAGGTCAGGGGTTGGCAACCTTAAACACTCAAAGAGCCACAAAGGTCCTAACCGGAAGCCCTTGATTCAATTCTGGAGCCGACCGGAAGTCCAGTTCCCCCACCATAGAGTCTCCTCCTAGTACAACATCCTTTTTCCTCTGCCTGTCCTAATCGAAAGCCCTATCAATTGTGGAGCCAACCAGTGAAAGGGAGCCGCAGCAGAAGGCTGAAAGAGCCACATGCGGCTCCAGAGCCGCGGGTTGCCAACCTCTGTTCTAGGTTGTGGGTTGCACCCCAAATACTGAAGAACATCTGGCTGTCTATCGCAACCTCATTATCTACATGTGATTTAGCCCAATTTGTCCTTTGGAATTATGTTTTCATATAGAATTGCTAGTTTCTGCCCTGTCCTTCTCTTGTCCTTTACGGCTAATATTAAACTGGTACAGGGGTATGTGGGTACTCAACTGGTTTGAAACTCATCGAATTTGGTACTCAATGCATTTTGATGTGAAAATTTTGTCCTGGTACTCATTGTTTGTTTGGTACTCAACACACAAACTAGAACTTGTTGGTGTCGGCTGTCTTGTGATTCTCTACATTATTCCCTATGGGAAAAAAATGTTCGGTACTCATCATTTTTGGTACTCATTATGTCTCCTGGAACCAATTAACAATGAATACTGAGGTACACTGTAACTTTTTTTCACTTGCATTTTGTATGTGAAGCTGTCGTTGCCAAAATGACAAAGAACTCCCATATAATAGAGAAATGTGATAGAGAGACTATGAGTGCATGTTCATTACAAGTTGCTTTAAAGGAAGGAAAAATCTGTGGGTACAGATTGCCTAACAATTCCCTCTCCCAACTCTTTTAAATAACTTGAGCTTCATTATTCCTTTTTATGAAATACAGGTGAACTTTGTAATTTGTGTGTGTTCTTAATCTCAACCCTAACTTTTAACAATTGCAGATAAGAAAATTGTGGATAAGAAAACCTTGGGAAAAATGTACTTTATGCATATGCAAATACATGTCTGCAATTTTTCATATTCATAACATTAAAAAACCCACTCCAAATGTCATCTTCAAAGAGAACCACATGGCCCAAACTTTAAATACATGAAACTCTTTACTATGAATTGCAAAATCCAATCTCTATTTTCTGATTGCCGATATGTGAAACTGCAACTAATGGAATGAGAAAAATGAGGTCTATACTATGGACATAGAAATCCTGCATCTTTTGTGCCTATTTCCTCATGTTTTCAAATAATTTATATTTTAGTATTAGTATTTAGTATTAGTATTTAGAAATATTTAATATTTCTGCTGTAATTTATCTGGATTTTCCGCAAAAAGAACAGCTGATATTCCACATCTGGGTCGGCATGTGGCATCTACTTCAGAGGGATTCTAAAGAAACAAATATTAGAGTTCCTAATGCTATTTTTCATAGCAAAAAATAGCTAAAAAAACAGTTTTTAGTTGCTGGGAGAGGCAATTATATTCAGGCTAATAGAGATATGGGAGCCTAAGTAAGAAGCAAAAAAAGTTAAAAAACACAGTTATAATGTCCAAATAGCGTGCTATGTGTGAAGTTTCTGAAAGATGCCCTAATTAATTCATGAGCCATGAGTTGCTTATGGCAACTTAAAAGCTTTGCAAGTTGACATTATGTCTATCTACACATAAATGTTACTTTATCGCTTAACATGATGGCCTAGTCACTAAAATTGTGGTGGATCACTGCAATATGCTGAACCACAACAGCAACTCCATTTTAATTTAGTCTACAGAATTGTTTGAACCCAGCCAGCAAATTCCAAAGATGCAAACACTTAATCTTTTTTTTTAATCGAAAAGTTTTTTTAGAAATTTTACAAACTCCCTTTTCCTAATGCCTTTCAGCAGTGTGTTCCCTCAACAGCCTTTTTTCATTTCCACTCCTACTTGATTTAACAGAGTCTAATGCTGCAAAACTACAGTTGCATTACTTTCTATAAACATGTTCCACAGCCATGTTGCTGCACACATTAAAATGTTTCTTGCCATTTCATTGGAAGCGTTGTTCTGTCATTAGTACAATTTTTATCATTGTTCCCATCGTAAGTCCAACACTTTTGGAGAGAGGGAAAACAGAGACTCAGTAATTCAGCAACTCAGTACTCCACAGAATTAACATAAACCCTGTGATGTAAGCAATCATTAAATCACATGCAATCCCTGAGTAGTTAAAAGTGAACAAGAGAGTAATTTCAAACAAAACAAGATATAGCAAATGACGAACAATATAGCCTTTGGAACTTTTGAAAGTTCCATAGAACAGAATGGTAAATGACAAAGTCTACAAATAGACAACAGCCAAAGCAGGTACTTTGATAATATTTTTCATGCTATTCTTTATTTTACATGATTTAAAAATGCATTTTGCATTTGCTTAATTATAATGTAAGGATATGCATTTCTTAGGCATAAAGGTTTTATTCTTCCATTTTATTTTTAGAAGACTGTTCTATTTACTCATAATCTTTGTAGACTGGTCCAGTGATAACATACTGGCATGCAACAAGGCAAACAGACAAAGCAATAAGACTAAACAATCAAACAAGAGTAATAAAACATCATTTTAATGGGCAGTCTCTAAGAATAGAATACAGGGAGTGGACCATCCCCTTCCGAAAGGCCCATGATGGGGATGATAGTCCATATCTTGGATTAAGATAGTGGTCTCTTACAATGTTCTAAATCAAAGTTATAGCAACTTAAGTCAGTGAATGTATAAGTTGTTTTATTGAGAATAATTTGGCAGGAAAAGATTAGCAATGTAACTGTATATAGCAACATTATATTTATGAGTTAATATCTGTATTTTCTGTTGGAAACTATGTATCATGAATTCTAATGCCTCCAAAAATCAGTATCACAGTTACACTTTTCATTTTATATTACTTTAAAGGGATTCATGACATGATAGCATCAAGTGATTTTTTTTATGTGGATACTGTATAAAAGTTGTAGGAAAGCAAATAGATGAATCTCTATCCAAATTATTACCTGTATTTTAATGAGAATATTGCCCTTTCCCCAATCCAGTACCTTCTCTGTGAGAGATACTTATGATTAAAAAATATAAATGCTACAAGAAAAACCCAACCCTTTCACAATACTGGTAAGTTTTATATGTCAATTGCAAAAGGACATGTGGCCAAAATAGCAAGATTTGGTAGAGATGACAAAGCTGGTAGAAACAATGGATAGCATTTTTTTTGAGGATTTCAGGATGACAGTGTTGTGGCTGTAATTCCAAGGAAATCAGTGATATCCTAAATTAATCCATACACTTCCAAAAGTCAAATAAAGACAGAAGAGATCTCTATGATTCTTAATAAAAGAACAGAAATGGACACTTATTGAAGCATTTATCTGCTATGCTTACCTTACTCTGAATCAAATTACTGAATCATCTAGTAAAATAACTTTTGTAAACCGATTATACATAGAGTGTACAATTTGTAATAAAAACAAAAAAAAACAACCAGAAAATGCTAACTTACATATATTTTCAAAGAGTATAACTTGCAGTTAGACTTTCCATAGCTTTAGGGGCTTGAAATTAGTCTTCATGAAGTCTTTAAAAAATTACAACTGACAATTCAGTCAAAGAGATTGAAATATCACGTGACATTCATGACAATTGCCAGTCATCAAAGCAACAATTACTTGTAGAAGAGCAAGATGCTCATGCTCTATTCAGCAAATGAACTCCTATGCCTGCCTTTGAAAAGAATCCTGATTATCTATTCTGTGTGGTTGAAGAGTAACCATTCTACAGACCAGATAGGAATAAATGTAGTTGCATGGGAACTGTCATTGCATGGGAACAGGTTATATACAAAAGGCTAGCATCTTCACATACAGAGAAAGACACAAAACTGCTTTGCATCTTTGAGGCCAGAAAGAAGCAGAACCACTGTGTCTTTGTCACTAAAATAACAATGAACTAATATTTTTAGAACTTCCTGGTCAAAAACAGGTTCCCATCAGAAAATTCTGCTGTTCCACTGCAGCTGTCAGAAGCATTATTAGGCAAATGCATACCATCAAACACCATTAAATATTCAATCTACTTTATCAGTAAAAAAATCTGCAGAGTCCTAAAAAATAAAGAAAGGCAGTTTGGTTGTGATGTCAATGAACTAAAACAGAAGCATATTCAAATACTTCTTGATCCAGAGCTAGAGAGAAATCATTGGGGTTAGAAATCAGTGTATGTTCTAGCATAAACATTAAAATTATTTCTCTAATGAAAACTAGCACTAAAGGCATTACAGCCTCTCTATAGTTTCATAGTAAAATCTTCATTGGCTGAAAACATGACTTGTCCTTTGAAGTGGAAAAATCCAACAACAATGAGCTAGAGCTCATTTTTCTCTACATCCCTGGAGCCACCCAATTCCCAGATTATCCTTGTATCCTGAATTTGTGTATGTGTGTTTTGGATGTCAATCATTCCAGTCCTGGATCTGTCTCAGTGCTTGGAAGAGCAATCGATTTCAAAAGCCACCACCCCAATTCTGTCATTCCCTGGTCGGGAAGAAGGCAATCCCACTCTAAGAGATGATGAGGGCATTTTGTTATTTTAAGTCTCTCATTCCAACCCCCAGAGGGCACCATCCTATTGCCATGCCTTTCCTTTTTGGGGAAAAGAGGTCAACCCACATCCAGGCCTGCCGTGTGGGAGGGGGTAGAGGCCTCTGCCATTCTAACCTCTGGATGATGAACGCATTTAATAAAAACATATTTTAATTAAAAGAAATGCTTTCACCATGATGCAAAAGAAGAAATAAAAGGAAACATCAAAAATAAGTTTTTCAATGACAAGAAAGGAAGGAATAGCTAAGGATCAATAAGGCTTGCTTTTCTTGTCACCCACTCTATCCCCCTCCCAGGATCCACTCCCTGGTTTCTTGATCACCTATTCACAGGTCACATTGATTTCAATGGTACCCAACAGGGTCAACATCCCTTCTCATCTGCCATTCATCCCTATGGGTCTCCATTGTTTCCAAGGGCCACCCTGGTTCTTGGGTTCAGCAGGTCCCAAGGAATGCTTCCTGACACTCCCCCTCCACCCCCCAGGAGAGGGTTAAGCTAGGCTGCTGACACAGAGAGGAGGTTATGATCAAGGGCCCTGATGAATTGGGGCTGACATCACCTAGAGATGGCTCACACACATTGCCCGAGAGACCTTCCCTCCTGATCCACCTGCTGCTGGGCGGCCAAGATTTCCGAGCATAGCTGACGATATGCTGCCGGTATAACTCCACTCGGCTCCCCTGAACGCGGTCTCACCCGCCGCCGCCACTACTACTTCCCCGCGATCCGCCCTAGGCTCGATTGTTATTCAGTACCGCGCCATTCTGCTGCCGGATCTGTGCCTCTGAGCTGAGCTTTGGCAAGGCGCCTCCCCGCAGCGGAACGGAGCTGCTCTCTCTCTCTCTCTCTCTCTTTTTTTTTTTCTACTACCCCGCTTGGCCTTACATTACCTTCTGTTGCATAGCTGTGATCGCGCAGGAAACTGTTGTTTATCTTGCGGGTATCAATGTCCTCCTCCATTGACAGCGGGCTTACTTTTGTGGGAAGTGAGAACAGGCAGGCAAGTATCCATCATCGCCCCACCACGACTGAGATTAGCGGCGAGGAGGGAAGGGGAGCTGCATTGAGACTAACATGCTTCTCTGCCCTGCAAGGAAAAAAAAACAAAACTAAAAAAAAAAAAACAAACGCAAGCAAGCAAGCTTTCACCTCCTCCTCCTCCTGCCAGGGACGCTGCTGTCGCAAAGGTCCAAGCCCCTTTCTCTTCCTGCCGTTGGCGCAAAGGTGCAAACCTCCTTCGCCTCCACCCAGGAATGGGGATGCGCAAGGTCCAATTCCCCTTCGTCGCCCGCTGCTGCTGCTGCTGCTGCTGCTGCTGCTGGGGCTGCGGTTTTCGCCGTTGCTGCTGCTGCTGCTGCACAAGCTCCAAGTTCCCTCCTCCCAAGGCTGCCGCTGCCGCGCAAGACCCGATGCCCAGGGAGGCTGCTGCAATCCCCAGTTCCAAGGCGAAGTGCCGCAACTGGGCTACTTCTCGATCGCGACGCCCAACAGGTTCCCCTTGTGGCTGGCGAGCTCTCCTCCGCATGCAGCAATTCTCAGGGATGCCCAAGTCACCAAACGCCGCCGGTCACAAAATGGTGTCCGCGTGGACTGCAAAGATCAGCGCTCCGGCGCCAATTCTCATTCTCGCGCGCTCGGGTTTTTGTGTTTTTTTCCCTTAGCGCAATTCAGCGGGGCGGGGGGGGGGACGCGGGGAAGGAACGGGCTAGCCACGCCAAATCCCCGGCCCCTCGCGCTGCCAAGGGGAACAGGGGAGTCTCTCTCTCTCTGTGTCAAGGGGCAGAGCTGGCGCCGCTGCGGCAAGCGAGGCGGCTTCTTTCAAAGCTCTGCTGCAAAAGCACGCCGAGGCCGAGGCACGGGCGAGCGGGCGAGGGAGCGCGCCGCCACCGCTGCTTGCTACTGCAGGAGACCGCTCGGGCTTCTGCGGTAACGGCGGCGGCGGCGGCGGCGGCTGCTTGCCGGAACCTTATGGTGCATTAAAAGCCCAGGCTCCTCCCATACAGTTCGGCTTTGGCCAACCGCGGCGGCGGCCCCGGGACTCTTCCCCCAAGCGCGGGAGCAGTTTTTTCTGCTGCAGTGGCGCTTCCGAGGACCACCCCTGAAGGGACAGGCTCGAAAGCGCGCCGAGCAAAGGTCGGGGAGAGGCGGCGAGGCGAGGCTGCTGTCGTTCTCACCACCACCACTGCCACTACCGCCCCAGAACCGGAGACTTCCACGGCTCCCACGCGCGCGCGATCCCGCCTGGACAGTAGTGACGGTCACGTGGAAGGGCCGCTGTCGAAGCGGTCGCCGTCGCCCGTTTGATCTCCTGCTCTGAGGGATGGAGCGCGGGACAATCCGAGACGCCTTCGGTTATGAGGGCTCGGCTTAGTCCTTGGGAAAGGGGCCGTGGCTCGGTGGTAGGGTCGCCGGGCCGGGTTAATTTAGAGACGGACGCGGGCGGCGACTTGGCGAGAAAGTAGCTTTCGCTCTTCCCAGTGCTGCGCAAAATGTTTAGGATCCACCTAAACGCCTTTCTGACCGAGCTTTTTTCCCCTGCCGTAAAAGACCTTCAGGCAGTCGATGGTTGTGGAATCAGGAGATTTTTTTAAATCTTGGCAGTTCTAAGGAAAAGGGGGTAGGCAGGTTGATCTGCCTAGTAGTAACTCTCTGGCTTTCTCCTGAATATAAAATAAACCCACAGGTCGTAATTTACTCATTAGAAACCTTTCCCTTTTCAAAAGTTGTGTCCATAAAAACTTAAAAAGAGGAACTGCTTGGTAAAAGTCCTCTTCAGACTTCCTTTTCATATCGAAAGTTTAAGAGGTCAAACACCGCATCTTCCGTCTTCTCTTCCCTTGCTGTCCAACCTCTTGCCTACTTCCATCCTGGACCATGAGTGGCCATGATTAGCAGCAGAAATTACCACTTGGAAAACATTTCTACCACTGGAATTAAATGTCAAAATGATTCTCGGACCCACATTAAGCTAATTTTCAAGACTGGATACCGAATAATATTTCCTATGCAATAAACAAGATAGTGTAACACAATATTCTGTTGGAAACATAGCTTCCAGATACCTCTATTCTTCACAAGGAAGCTAGTCCTTGCAGTGTCTCCCTTCACCCCCACATTTTCTCCTTAACCTCTACTTTGAAGAAAAATTAATTGTAAATTTAATAAGCTTGCTCACAATATGATGTTTCATTTGGTCTTAATTACGGCATAATGTGCCTCTCTCTTTCCTTTTGAGGGAGAGAGTTCTTTTTCTAATGAACCATGTATGTCACCTTGTTCCTTAGAGGAGAAGATGGATATAAAGGTAATAAATAAAAGCATGAATCAATGACCATAGCAACTACACAACCTCTGGTTTCCATATCCTGCAATGTGTATCACCCTGAAAACAGGTAACATAAAGGGTTCTATCTATGGAGTGGCATTTTTGTTGGGTTGTTCTCGGTACACGTTACCATCCCGGCCTGGCTTTGTTGCATTTTTCATGATTCTTGGGTGTTGTTGCCAATTAACTTGCTTCATTTCTCTAAAATGAAAACAGTATCACTCTTAAGAAGACTGATTGTGTATTGTCTTCCAGCTGTTTATTACCAGCAAACTGCACGGACTTGTCCAGGCAGTTGCCAAGAGTCAATGCTGACTTGAAGGCACACACAAGAATACACAAAATAGAATTTATCACTTTTCTTTAAATTGAAAGTACAACGTATGTTGATTATGTTAACAGTTGGTATTTCTTGACATCAGTGTGTTCGTGTGTGCGCATACATGTGTACCCAAAATGACCATTAGCTAATACATTTGCAGCTGTACTTGGTAGCAGTAACTAGCATTCTCATCACTACAGGTAGTCAATTTACAACAGGTTGCTTAATAATCATTTGCACTTATAATAATCATGGAATGGATGCTTTATGGCCTGGCTGTTGAAAACAGTCATATGACATGTCGGGCGCATGGCAACCAGTCATCTTTACCTCCGGCTGTGGTGTTCTGCAGTAATGTGACCCATTGGAATGAATGGATTCACACGTACAATCGAGTGGGTTCTAAAAATTTTTACTACTGGTTCTGTGGGCGTGGCTTATTTTGTGGGCATGGCTTGGTGGGAGGGGGTAATGTGACTGGGTGGGCGTGACCAACTTTTTTTTTTTTACTTTTAAAAGCATTTTTTCTACAACTTAAGAGGTTGCAGGAAAAAATGCTTTCAGGAGCCTCTGACGATCAGGCAACTCAGCTGGGATCGCCAGAGGCTTTTAAAGGCATTTTGTTTCCTACAACCTCTTCAGCTGAAGAGGTTGTAGAAAAAAAATGCTTTTAGAAGCTTCTGATGATCAGGCAAGTCAGCTGGGATCGCCAGAGGCTTTTAAAGGCATTTTTTTTTGGTCGAAGAGGTTGTAGAAAAAATGCTTTTAAAAGTTTTTTTAAAAAAGCCTCTGATGAGGTGGGCGGGGAAGCGAGCTGCAACCGGGCCGGGGACCAGTTCAGGGGCGTGGCCAGCCAATGTTATTATTACTACTACAAATTTTTACTACTGGTTCTTGTGAACTGGTGCGAACCAGGAGCAACCCACCACTGCATATTTGTTTGTTTGTTTGTTTGTTTATTTGTTTATTTATTTGTCTGTCTGTCTGTCTGTCTGTCTGTCTATCTATCTATCTATCTTCTTTACCGCCCTTCTCCAAAAAGGACTCAGGGCAGTGTACAGCCAATTAAAAACAAACAATACAAAATTGAAAAACAATTTTAAAAATGATTAAATAATTTGGCCCCAATTTAAAATCCCGAATAACACAATTAACAGTTAAGAAATAAAAAGGGGTTAGGCCAGCTCGGCTTGTTGGAAAAAATGTGTTTTTAGGGCACGGCGGAACCTCATGGAGGTCTGGGATCCTGCGTATCTCCGGGGGCAGGTCATTCCAGAGAGTGGAAGCCACCACAGAGAAGGCTCTCCCCCTGGGGGTCGCCAGCTGACATTGTCTGGCCGACGGCACCCTGAGGAGGCCCTCTCTGTGGGAGCATACTGGCCGGTGGGAGGCTATCGGCAGCAGAAGGCAGTCCCGTAAATATCCGGGTGCCATGGAGTGCTTTAAAGGTGGTAACCAACACCTTGAAGCGCACCCGGAAGACCACTGGGAGCCAGTGCAGCTCGCACAGGAGCGGTGTCACATGGGAGCGCCCCGTCACTCCCATAATCCCCCATGTGGCCGCATTCTGGACCAGCTGGAGCCTCCGGGTGCACCTCAAGGGGAGTCCCATGTAGAGACCATTACAGTAGTCCAGGCGGGAAATGGCGAGTGCCTGAGTGACCGTGCGTAAGGCGTCCTGATCTAGAAAGGGACGCAACTGGCGTATCAGGCGAACCTGATAGAAAGCCCCCCTGATCCTGGCCGTCATATGCTCTTCTAAAGACAGCCGTGCATCCAGGACGATGCCCAAGTTGTGAACCCCCTCCGTGGGGGCCAACGACTCGCCCCCAATAGCCAGCGATGGCAGCAGCTGGCTATATTGGGACGCCGGAAGCCGCAGCCACTCGGTCTTGGAGGGGTTGAGTCGGAGCCTGTTCCTCCCCATCCAGACCCGCACGGCCTCCAGACACTGGG
>JANHZT010008800.1:0-14879 GCA_032468215.1 Stegonotus admiraltiensis | reverse complement strand
GTTTGGGTAATGAAGCATTTGCAAGAAAACAACCAAGCTCAGAGAGCACCAAGGAAAAGCAGACTTTTCTTCAGCCTGCTTACCTGGCATTAGCATGGGTACAGTATAGAAGTGGCCTTACATTAAGGTATTCAGAACTGACCTTGGAGAAGGTATGAGAAAGCTATAAAGAACAGAGCTATAAAGGAGCGAGTGAAACACTGGGGGAGGGGGGACTTTGAGAAGAGATTAACTATTCCTGAGACTGACAGTAGCCTAAGAAAGATGCTGAAAATAACTTCACCTTGATTGTGTTTTGTTTAAGATGGGAGAGTGGGAGACTTTCACAAATTCAATTATTCCAATTTATTTCATTCCTTATTTACTCCAGCATTCCTGCAATCCAGTGGTGGGTTTCAAATTTTTTTACTACCGGTTGTGTGGGTGTGGCTTGGTGGGCATGGCATGGCTTGGTGGGCATGGCTTGGTGGGGCGTGGCAGGGGAAGGATACTGTAAAATTTCCATTCCCACCCCACTCCAGGGGAAGGTTACTGTAAAATCCCCATTTCCTCCCAATCAGCTGGGACACGGGAGGCAGAGAATAGATGGGGGTGGGGCCAGTCAGAGGTGGTATTTACCGGTCCTCCAAACTACTCAAAATTTCCACTACCGGTTCTCCAGAACTGGTCAGAACCTGCTGAAACCCACCTCTGCTGCAATCCCTACCTTGTCTATTTCTTGAGCTGCCCTACCTGGAAAGGCTGATTGTTAGTAACACACACAGCAAATGAATGTGACCTTTAGACCTTTTTACTTTTTATAATGCTAGGCTTACTTTCTGAATGTTTCTTCACACTTTGTTCTATAACAATGTATTCTGACAAATGAGAACAATTATTTCTGTGTCCAAAAATTACAAATAGGGGAAGAAAAGAAGGAACACATTCATTTACCAAAATAGTAAACAAAACACAATATAATGCTTTGGATTTATGAACAATGTTACTTTTCCCCACCAAAAAATGCCAGCATCTGCTTGGCTAAATTGCCCAAGAAGAAAACTGATGAAAATTCAAAACATTAGTCCTTTGAAAATATTAAACTTACAGTATGTCTTTTGTTTAACTTTCCAACAGGGTATCGGTAACTAATATGGGCGGGAAGGAAAGCTTTCATGCCAGCAAATTATCTGTCCAGCTTTCGTGCCAGCAAATTATCTGTCCAGCATACTGTAGATCTCTCTTGGTTCGCTTCAATGTCTTGCCCTCCACAATGCTGAAAGGAATGGATAACAATACCCCTTTTTTGCAGAACAAACTTGTCCTTGTAATCTGCAGGAAACCTGAGACTCCAGGCCACGTGTTCTTTCAATGTCCTTTCTATAGCAGCTTCCCTATAATAACTCTCCAACTGCTAACAGTAGTTCTACCTGCTCTGCAGGCAATTTTATAGCTTTACATGATTGGACGAGAACTTTAACATCTCCAAAAAAAGTCACAAAATTTCTTATTGCTGCCTTTGCTTTACACAGGAAAATACAACTTTATCTTTAGGATTTCATAGTGATGCTTTAAAAAAAAGAATTATGTTTGTTATGATGCTTTTTACATCTGATGAACTAGTCACTGACTATAATAAAAATATCCTTACCTTTCAAAGAATCAACACGATATAAAAAAAAAAAAGCCCAAAGTATTTTTCAAGTGTAAAACACAGGACAAAGTGGTAACAAAAATCCCTAATTATCTAACTTTGCTTCTATATATCATTCATGTTGTCAATAATCTTAACCTTTTTATTTTCTTCTCTGTGTGTCACTGACAAAGCTACTTGACCGCTGTCCAGTAATGTTCCAAATTCATCTCAGTTTTCATCATTCTTGATCAAAATCTATTGCCACTTAGTATAAACATTGCTTAAGCAACCATTCATTTTAAACCCACGAAGTATTGATGAATTTCTGCTTAAAGGCAAAATGACAAAAGGTTTCAATAGCTAAATTGCCACAGCACATCCTCCTCTAAACAGGTATCCAGGTAACCATGGTGATAATGTCTCCATGCTGGGGGAAGGGAGGGGAATAAGAAGAAAACAATCCAATTTCTTTAACTGGTTGAAGCTGGGAGGAGGTAGATTGAGAACTGTCACATTGCTGATCAAAAGTAAAGAAAAATACATTTTATAAATATTGATATGTTGTTTACATACCGCTAAATTCTTTCATTTTAGATTGGTATCAATGAGAAGTATTGAATGAGTAGATATAATATCAAGTCATGAAAAGCAAGATTTATAATATATTAGTTTCCTGGTTTTGGTTTATTACAAACTGTACATTTTCCCCTTTGGGAAACTGAATGCATATCCTGGATTAGAAATTATTCCCACAATACCAATAACTAATTATGGATATATTTGTAAGCATCTAAAGTTCCATCACCTCTTAAATCACACAATAACCATACTTAAAACATTTCAAAAATAAAAATTTCTCCACAGTCTAAAATACTATTCATAGTATTGAAAATTTTCTTCTATAAACACTTTTATCATTCATTTCTTAGCTTCATGGCTATGACCTATAACTATCATTCATACCACTCTGTCATTCATTTTCCAAAGATATAAGTGATCTGTTCAAACACTGCCGTTTATGTCTTTTGGAGGATTACTTAGTTCGTCTAAAGTTCATATCTGTGAGGTTTACCATACTTCCTCTTGAATTCAATCAGGGATTGAATGGCCACAGAACATATCTTCTCCAGCAACCTATACTTAGATAAGCAGGGATTAAACCCAGAAAAACAATAAAACAAAAAACAATATCCAAATCAAAGAACTACCAGGGAGAAAACCACACCCCACATCACTGGCAGGGCAAGCTACTATATATAAATAGGGAGCAAACCCCACACTAACTAGTCCTGATGATATTACCTAGTCAGGTGATGAAACATCTGCAGGCAAACAATCCAGTTCAGAGAACATCAAAGATTCCACATGTTATAGTTTAGCAAATGAAATATATGAGAATTGCTTGTGCATTGATTTCACTAAACAGTTATACTTTTGCAGCCAATGATACTTTAAAATAAAATCCAAACACATTAACCTTTTGAGATAGAATGCAAGCTAACAAGACAAAAACTTGATTTGTAAATGCCTATCTTTTTCTTATGTGCCTCAACAATAAATATGAAACAATAAATATGAAACATGTTTTTCCTTTTTAGGATCTTTGATACTTTCAACTCACAACAGAAAAAAGTCAGACCAGGTATGGACTTCTGTTTGAGAGACAGCAGACCTTTATATGAGCCACCATGGTGATAATACTATCTTCTGAAATTAATAAGGACAACTCCCTTAATACTCTTACTGAAATAGCCTTTAATCACTTCCTTTAATTTAAACATTGGCAGAAATGTAAATTGCAGATTTTTTTTTCTCAGAGGAGTTATTGCAAATCTCAACTTCTCAAATCACCATCTTAACCAGAAGTCCCTACCAGATACCACAGTAAATTTCTGCTCTCTACAAACTATTTTTTAAATCAGTTGACAGCATGTGTTTCTCAGAGTCCACACAACTTGATAAGCAGAAAAGAAGTCATATATACATACACATCAACTTAATCTGTCAACTGA
Source organism: Stegonotus admiraltiensis (assembly GCA_032468215.1). Lineage (NCBI taxonomy): Eukaryota > Metazoa > Chordata > Lepidosauria > Squamata > Colubridae > Stegonotus > Stegonotus admiraltiensis. The sequence goes on along the minus strand of JANHZT010008800.1, from coordinate 11,252 downwards.
AGTTCACAGCAGTCAAGGAGACATAAAGTTCCACCTGTATTAGAGATCTCGGAGTCTGGGAGTTAATAAAAAAATATATGATAAGAGATGGATATTTCGATGTCAACTGGCAAAAGAGTGATTAGACCTTTGGTGTCACATTCTGGGGAAAAGGTTCAAATGGCTCTTATAGACCTTATCAATAATAATGAAAACAGGCTACTATTTTGTCCTATTCAGTTTCTATAATTTATTTATATTTACCTTTCTGACAATAAGCATGAGACCCATGCGTAATCATTTTTTCTGGGACATACTGTCCAACTCAATAGACCTTTTGTCATTCTCTTTAAGGCCATGGGAGATAGCCACTGCTGTTTACATAACAATTCCATTTGATCTGAGAACTGTTGGTTCCTGCTTCACGAATTTCAGCTTTTGCAGATCTAGAGAACAAATAAGCCTGATTCTCTGGAAGTGTAGGTTAAGCCTGGCTGCTGTAAGAGCAATTTGACCATTTCAGATTGAAGTGAGACAGTTTTATCCCTTGTGTTTAACTGTGGGACAAAAATGCCTGCCAACATACTTTTTGTTTTTTGGTGCAAACCCATAGTGTTGCTTTGTTCTTGGCCTATGGGTGGGTTAGGCTTAATTCTTTCACTATACTGTAACCAGTGTTACAGTAGCGTTTTATCCCTTTAACACAGTGGTTCTCTGCTTTTTTAAATAAATGATGGCCCACTGTATTATGCACAATATGTGTCATGACCATCATATTTTGCATTAAACTAGATTTAAAAAAAACAACAAACATTGAGACAGACTGCATGAAGATACAGAGCCGATTATGTGCATAGCCCAGTTCTAAAAAAGCCAAACATGGCAATTTAAAATACAGCATGTGAAATGAAAGTTCAAAGAACGTTGTACGAGTAAAACTGGACACACAACTTCACCCATCTTTATTAACTAACATCTAAGTCAGGGGTGTCAAACTCACATCATCACGGCGACATATCGAGACTTTTTTCCCCTTTGCTAAACCGGGTGTGGGCATGGCCAGCACATGACACATCCAGCCTGTGGAGTTTGACAGCCCTGATCTAAGTGAACACCATTTCCAATACAGAGGTAGTGCTCTTAGAATTTTCCTCAATGAACCAGAAGCAAAGCTGATAATCAACTAAATCAAAACCCACATGTCCATTCACTATCAAGTGTTTGGTGGGCAATCTCCAGGACTTGTTTAATTTTTAAATTAACTTGCTTAACTTCAAGCTGTCCCTTCTTAGAAGAGAAGACATAGACAGCATAAGTTTACGCAGCTGCCATCAAGTATTTTTTTCTCATCGTAGCCAGAAAGATCCTAGGAGATATGTCTAGTTCATTCACCACGTCCCCCAAGGAAGTGAGATCTTCACAAGAAATGCCATACTTATTCCCTCCCTCCTTCTTTCTCCACTTCCTCCTGCAGGCACATATGTTGCCTGCACAGCTGCAAGCACTGAGGCAGCAGATGGCAGGGCATGTAGGTTGCTTCAGCTCAGAGAAGCAGTTACGTGTGCCACCCCAGCAAGTTGTCCCGCATCACCCTTGGGTGCTCTATTTTTCTCTAGCATGCATACCCAAGTGTGACTTTTCTCCCATTTCAATGCATCCCGGGAGCAAGACTTGGTTGCTGTTCAACAGGTTATTTATACTACAGAAATAACTAAATTTAAGTATGGAATTCATATGCAGACTGCAAGCACAGAGGCTCTGAAATATTCAAAAACTGAAGGATAAAGCATTCGATCCTTCAACTATTCTTTCAATATATAAAAGTATCCATATTTCTCCCTATTGCTGTCAAGCCCAATTTTAGGTATTTCTGTTATTATAACTTAGAATGCTAGTAGATGCAGAACACCCCAGAGGAATTTCACATCCAATAATGAGGATAATGAGCTCCCAGTGATGTCAGTGGAAGGAGCAACATTCAAGGCTCCTTAGCATATGGCCTTTAGCATGGAGCTAATTGCTGTCTGGGAAGTTCTTTTTGCCATATATACTGTACTTGTGTGTATGTGTGAGAGAATGACTGAGACTGAGACTGGCACAGAGAGAGAAAGTGGTACCATCTATTCAAGATTATCATCAAATGATTAAGAACAAATTTCTAATGGAAAGTGAAAAAAATCCAGATGTCCACTAGAGGGCAACAAAGAGTGTCTTCTATGGTTCTTTGCAGCCCTCTAGTGATCCTCTGGATTTCTGCAACCCAGATTTCTAAATTTCGTATTAGTCTTCACTGATTAGCTCTATCTCAAACATATTTATTAAACCTATTCCTAAGGACCTCCTATGCACTTCTGTCAACAGAGGGCTTCATTCAAGCCTGGAGTAACTATTATTGTACAGATTATTTTATTTAAAGGGAGAGTCAGAAGAAAGGTAAAAATGAATATTTAAGCTTCTTTTTGTTAATGTACCATTTCTGGTTTACTAGCAAGTATCTATATAACCAGAGCTAAGAAAAACATCCTACAAAACAGCACAGCATTTGGAGCCCCTTAAACGAAAGCCATGTGTGAGCTCAAGATAAAGAATGAGATTCCTTCATGCTGCACCCAAACTAGTTTTTAAATGTTCACATATTAAAATTAATCTAGCTTGTGAATAAGACCAGGACTGCTGTACTTTCAATAGTTCTATAGAAAAGGAAATGTCAGTGGGTGCACACATTCTTCAACAAAACTGCCCAACTCTATCTTTTATACAAATGTTAGGATAAAGCAGCCTTGTTTTGGTGACATTAATAATTCTACAAGTGTCCAACTTTCACTTACAGCAAAGGAGTAAAACACCCACTCATGTTGGCAAAGTGGGAACTAATTGGCTTCATGCTTCACTAAGTCTATATATTGGGTTACTGAGATGATGACAAGCATAGGAATCGCACATTGAGAAACATGCCCATTGATACCCCGTTTCCCCCCAAATAAGACATCCCCTGATAATAAGCCCAATCGGGCTTTTGAGCGCATGGCAATAAGGCCAAGCGCTTATTTCAGGGTTCAAAACAATATAAGACAGGGTCTTAGTTTCAGGGAAACACGGTATTTCCCTTGTTTGTTGCAGACAGAAAGCAGCTATTCATATCCTTTTAAAGGCTTATTGAGCTCTTTGAACAGCTAACCATCTCAGAGTCTGATGGACTGTTTTAGGAATGTTTACAAGGATACTCTCTGGTCAACTGCTCCAAGAAAAATCCCCCAGATCACATAGCAAGCCTTGAACAAGCCATCTTCTAACCTTGCTACCAAGGAAAGGAGGCAGATTAGCTAGAAAATCATTAGCAGGCATGTTCTCCTATAAACCAGCTAATTCTGACATCCAACCAATCAACCTTATCTTGAATTTCAGGACATCATTCTTGCCACTGAATCAGACTTTCTACTGTTACATTTGTTGACTGTGTTATGATTAGTCTTACCATTATGAAGAACAGCATGAACCAAGCAATATATCAATAATATTCTGATTGCGTAGAAATCTCCATTATTGCAAAGGTTGAAAAAAGTGCATTTGTGATCATAGTTAGCTATTGGCTCTTTTAGCCCACAGTTGGATGCTATCCTTACCCATACAGTTCTGCATTTGTATATACAACTTCATGGGGGCAAAAATAAGCAAACTGAATGACATTATTTTTAGGCCTTCTCCTGACATGTCCTGGAACTCCTGAGTACAGAGACCTCCAAAACGTAACAATTAACTCCCTGGAATTTAGCCAAAATGCAGCACTTTGCTCCCCTTTTCCAGCACTACCACCACCATGGCAGTCGGGAGAGTTGCAAGAATGGAAACCCTACCATCTGCATCTGCACTGTGTTAACCAGCAATAAATCTGTTTTGCTCAGGAACGCAAGCAAACATAAATATTCAGCTTATCTCAGCAGATGGCAGCACCTGGCTGATGCTGCATGTGGTTGGACCCAGTTAATCTGAACCAAGTATTATAGGGCTGTCAAAGTAAAAAATAAAACACCCTTAAAGAAGGAAATGGCAAATAACATCTGAATTGCTGCCAAGAAAATTGTCCATGTTTGTGTCTATGTAGTCACCAGAATTCAAGTTTGACTCAAGGGCATCTTTATGTATTCAGCTGAGATCTATGTAGGCTGGAGGGAGGGCATGTGGCATCAGAAATTACAGATAAAGCAGCCAACAGTCACTAGGGAGTCACTAACGTAAATGATATGTAATATTTCAATCCACGCAGTGTGTGCAAACAATGGTCAGTGTAAAAAATTACACCTAGCAGAGCCCGCTGAGTCAGATGAGGAGAAAAAGAGCACACTGAGTTGTGTACTGGAGAATTTATTGCAAACAGCCATGAACTTGCATTTAAATGGAATTGCTGATTATGAATACACCGCCATGGATTTTACAAAGCTGGTGATATATTAGCTCCACAAATATAACTAGATAATCCTATGGCAGAAATGTTTCACAGCCTAATCCACATTAGAAAATCATTCGAAGTCCAAATGGAGAGCAGACAATGGTGAAATGGAAAAGTTCAAGGGGCTACATGCATTCGTGTGCAGAAAATAACGTCTTACTGTCTTTATCTCAACAATCCTTTCCCTTGTATCGTTACTGCAGGCACACCTCTGTTATATGTCCTAGGCTGAGATGACCAACTCAAAAAGTACAAGAGGCATTTTCAGATGCTCAGAGTACCTGGCACCTTCCAAACTGCAAATATACGACATTTGAATGTTCTTATTTTTTATTTATTTTATTTATTTAATTAAATTTATATACCGCCCTTCTCCAGCTGGACTCAGGGCGGTGAGGACAGATACAATCACAAGGAAAAAGAAATTCACATTACCAGTCAGTTTTGCTTCTTCCTCCTCTCCAATGTTTCTTCTTCCAATCTAATTACAGATGTGTACACTACTCAGGACAAGTTGTTTTGTGTATGACTCACTATAAAGTACTGAATAACAATAAAAAATTAAACTTACCTATAGATGTCTCTACCTATATGCAATATAGGGTAAATGCAAGCAAACAGTTTTGAGTTCTTTATGAAAAATTGAGGTGTTGATGACTGGTATCAACTACTTTTCCAGGCTTCTAACGAAATATTAAACAATGATTTTTTAAATATTTCAGGAGACTCAGAAATTAAGTAATCTGTTTTATTACATGATTTAATAAGATAAAGGGCTTATTTTCACTCTGTTCTAGTGGATCCATGCAATATTAAAAGAGACCGATATTTTCTTCTCTATTTTCCAATTACACGATATTAGTTAAAACACGTTCTCCTGTATATAGATTGTGTCTACCTTACTTACCTTCTGTATTTCAATATATAAATCTGATGTGCTATCCAAACCAGGCACATTATTTGATTTTATCACTAGTCAAGCCCTTGGCTTAGTAGGGCATAAAATACAAAACTTGCTTTCTGTGCAGAATTACTTTTACCTCCGAAGACCAGATTGGGGACTTGATTTCAGCCTCCAAAGATACATTTGTGTTGACATTCATAGGTGCTGGTTTAGAGCCAAGGTTAATTGCAATTCATGCTGCATTACTCATTTATACCTTATGGAATTCTCACAAATGTAAGCAAAACTTGTGATTAATGTTACAATAGAAAGCATTTTTTTTTTACTTTGTGCCCTACCCTTTCCCCAACTCTAAGGGTACATTTTATGGTGACCATGCTTAAACCAATGCAAGAAATCACAGCACATTTAAAAGTTGCACAGTTAGACCAGAGCGCTACTGGAGACTGGATAGATCTGTGAGTGGCTCCAGGCAGCAGTGGGTTTCCAATATTCTTACCACTGATTCACCATGCGCGCGCGCGCTCGCTTCATGCGTGCGCCTTCTCCACATGCGCTTTGCTCTTGTGCATGCCTTCCATGCATGTGCTCAGCCTTCCATGCATGCACTTTACTCACGCCTTCCATGCATGCGTCCAGCCTTGAAAACAGGCCTAAATAGGATGGCATTACATCGGGGGGGAGGGGGGCGCCATAGTCACCGCTACCGATTTGCCTGAACCGGTCCAAACCAGCTGAATACCACCTCTGGCTCCAGGCTGAACATCTGAGAAAGTTCTTTGCATATTATTCTCTCGTCTGTACTCGTGCAAAAAGCACCAAGACCTTTAATTCACTGCTATTGGGATTGAGATTGCTTAAACGTTGCTTGCTGCTGAGTTAGGAAAGAAACTTTTCTTTTTTAGCCATGTTTTTTCAATAGGCCAGATGCAATGCTGACTAGGCAGCTGCTTATGCTGCAAATAACTGCTAGTCTACTGCTGAGTCTGGACTGCTGAAAACATGCAGTAGAGGACATTGGGACCACTCCAGATTGCAGTCTGGCATCATGCTGGGAACTGCTCACCTAGTGCAGAAGGACATTTTTACAATAGATCGTTCTTTTGTGTCATGATATAATTGCCAGAAACGGTTCAGATTTTATATCCCAAGACGCATAAGGGAAAAGACCTTGTAAGGGATGTGGCAGAAATGGATAAGATGCAGCCTTAAAATGCAGGGAAGTTTCTTTAAGGACACTGAGAGATGACCATTTCAACAGCTGCAGGCAAATAAGCCCATCCTGTATGCAGTTATTTTCCTTGAAAAGACAATATTGACAGGTCATCATAATGTTTTTATTCAGAGCACTTTTCTGAAAACACTTTCACAGTGGGGGTTCTTTGCTTGCTGGCTTGCTGCTGCCTCTCTAGGCCAGCGCCCATAATTAAAGTAGTCTTGTTTGTTTGCCTTATTAAATAAGCTGCCAATATATTGTATCTGTTAATGATGTCTCCATACTCTTGGCTTCCTAGTCCTTTTTAGCACCATGAAGCCATTAAAAATAAACCTCTTACATCAACCAGATTGAGCATTTATGAGCTTGATCAAGTTAGTCAAGTCACTAATTTCCAAGGGAAAATGCTAATCATATACCCCACGGGCAAATGTCTTAAAAACAAAGATACAGGGAGCATCATGTTTACAAATTGGTTAATTAATTTCAAGTACAATTGATTTGCTTATCTTTTTTAAAAACAACAGCAACAACCCTTTCCTTTGAAAAAAGTTTTCATCCCACATCAAATACTAATGTAACTACTTTTTCTCCCTTTCCCCCTTTTGTCTGACTACTTTTTGAGCTGAATGCAAAAACTAGAAGGCTCTCCTCTCTTTTTTAATGTAATGTTGCTAACAAAGAACCCTAGGAAGCATTTGTAGTTAACAAGAACTGAGTTACAGAATGATAATTGAGTGTTAATGAACATCCCCACCCTGTGGAATCCTGAGGTAACAACAAGCAAGCAAATGCAGTACGTTTGTAATACCCTTTATGGAACCGCTGCGTATTATATTGAGGGAGAAAAATATAAAGTATTGTCTTCTGTTCAGCAGACTCCATTTTGTTTTGTTCTGCAAGCTAGCATATATGAGCCAGCAGCCTCTTTTACTTCATTCACTGCCTACTTTGTAAAACAATCGTGTAACTACCATTCATGCACAATGTAAAAGACCCTGGTTTGGAAAATAACTGGAGAAATACCCTGGAAAACAACTTAAGACATGCTGAGACAAAGGAAATGAGGCCATCCTTAAAAGTTTCTAAGAATCTGGTGCTGATGTATAGCTGCAACATTGTTGTATAAGCTCATTTGAAAGACAACCCTGTTACCCGTTGGTTTTCCTTTGAGAGAAAGGTACTGTAGTGAAGTCTGATATGACAAAAAGGGACATTAAATTTTAGGATTTTTTTAACCCCATGGGTGGATGGTCCCATGATCATCTAAGAAGAGGATTTATCATACATAAAAAAATAATTGAAGAGGCAAAGGAACTTCAGTAATAAGTCAGAATTTAATTGCCTAAATAAATAAACAGAATGACCACAGGCAGCAAAAATCAATGGGTTTGACTTTTTTCTTCCTCCAGGCATCCCCATTGACTCTACTCATGGGAAGCTGGCAGACACAGTCAGAATTCACAATGCCATAATAGCAATAGCACTTAAGACTTATATACCGCTTCACAGTGCTTTACAGCCCTAAGTGGTTTACAGAGTCAGCATATTGTCCCCAACAATCTGGGTCCTCATTTTACCGACCTCAAAAGGATGGAAGGCTGAGTCAACCTTGAGCCGGTCAGGATCGAACTGCCAAACTGCTTGCAGCTGGTAGTCAGTAGCCTGCAGTATTGCATTGTAACCACTGAGCCACCATGGCTCATGGGGACAGTGCAATAGCTACAAATTTGCAAATACAACTAGTCTGAATGTCATGAAAATTTCAATCCCAAGGAGTAATGGGTGCCAAATATTTTATGTTTTCTGTAGCAGATTTTAGGTACCTTGATGCAAAACTTGTTGTAGTACAAATAGTCCTCAACTTTAAATCATAATGGAGACTGCAAGTTGGGATGGTCATTAAGTGAGGCACCTATGTGATTGCCTCACTTAATGATTCTCCATCCCTGCTCTCCCTAATGCGATCATTAAGTGGAACATGGGCTGCCTCAGGGGTGGGGAATTCTGGGAGACCAAGCACAGCCCAGGCTGGCACCAAGCACTGGCCCAGCTCACCTGTGGCCTGCCCCAGACTTCCAAAGGCCTCTCCCACTCCTTGAGGTACCCTGTGCTCCGCTTCCCATCCATCAGGATACCTGCAGGCCTTGGGCCTCCTTTCCTGACCCACTGGTCCCCGTAGGCCTTGGGCCTGTTTCCTACCCTGCTGGGTCCCATATTCTCCTCCATACACCCCACCACCTATTGGTCACTTACCTTTTACTGTAGATCTCCTTCTGGAAGCATCGACTGCAACATGTGACCTTCTATACAGTGGAGGCTCCATGGCTCCATGCCTGAAGAAGGCACCAATTTGGGAGTGGCCGCAGTTCATTCTGAAATAGCACCTGCTTCCAGGACAAAACTGCCTGGCCTGCAGGGAAGCCATGGGGCAGGGTGGGCTGCTTTCCTTCCCCAACACAATCTCCGGAACTCCATCCAAGAACCGGGCATTTCCAAGTGGCCCCAATTTATTACAGCCACTCTCAATGGTGATGGACAGGAAATAGGTGTGGTTGGCTAATGTAGCAATGTAGCATCTTTGTGGTCAAGTAGGGCAAGTAGGTTGCCACATGTCTGAATTTTGTTAACATGACAGTAGGGGCTCTGCGGCTGCCACAACTTCAAAATCAGGTCATAAGTAGCTTTTGAACAGTCTGTCATATCTTTGAATGGTCACTAAGGGACTGGTTATAAGTTGAGGACTAACTGTATATTATACCATTTGGGGTAACAGATAATCACTGTTAAGAGTGTTGGTAGTATATAGATATTGACTATTGCTTTCTTCTTTTAGATAGCATGACCAAAAAAATCTTAATTACTTAGAAGAATTATTTTGGATACCATGCTGTTCTTTCCAGCTTTTAATTTTTATTTTGTAGAATATACTTATTGTAAAAGAGAATTCTCTTAGCCTGAAAAATTATTATAATATAGAAAATTTACATAGTTCAGAAAACCACGATTCGCTGGATAAACTGGAAACTGCATTATAAAAACAATTAGAAATTGTGTATTGACTATGCTATTAAGATGGTGTTGAGTCTTAATGACCATGTAAGTAGGTTTTCTCCCCAAATGATCTGTCCTTAATCTGGTCCTTTAGATCTTTAATAATGTGCCCATCATCTCTCTAACTAAATTCATACATCTTTCTCCTTGTCAACCTCTTCTTCTCTTTCCTTCCACTTTCCCAGCATTGAAACCTTCTTCAGAGAACTTAGGTATTCACATGTGTCCAAAGGCCTGGATGACAGAGCTTGAGAAGGCTGTTGTTACCAAAACAAACCACTGCTCGTGAGAGTTTCACATGGTTTAGCATTCAAATCAGCCACTAGGGGGGACAATTTTTATTCTTTTACTTCAATCTGTCACTATGTCTTATTTTACAGGCAGTAACATCAAGCAAACTACGTTTTCCCCTGTGCTAGAATCTCCCAAGAAGACGTCATAAGATGTCAGAACTTTTAATGATTTCATTAAGAAGTTGTGTTCTCATTTGGAACTTCAATCAGACTAAACAGGCCTTGAAGGTGATTGGCAGGGATATTTTAAACAATTGGCTGTCAGTATTTCTTCAAAAAAAGGCACAGATTATTCAATACCCATTAAATTTGAGGATTCTGTTTCCTGTTCAGGATTTTTTTTTCTTTTTTGCATAAAAGTATTGTTAAGGAAGCAAAACCTGCTTCATTGATGTAGCCATATGCCTGATCCTGTCCTTTGTCCTCATATACTCCCTTTATTAGCTCGGATTTTAATTTGTATGGTACTGTTATGCCTAGTTCTTATTATCCTCCATGACAGTATGCTGACTAGATGCAAAAGAGAACAGAACTCCTGCACCTTTAATAACTGTGTGTAAATTGGGGTCATGCAAGTTACAGATGCTAAAATTGTGTCCTCCATTTTTGCATCTAAAAAATCAAACTCATCTAATGAATTGCTTCTTAATAGAAGATGTTAACTTTCACAATCATGGAAGCAGGATATTTCCAATAAGCTTCTCAATGTTTTTACGATTGTTAAGTTACGAACGTTTATAAAAATGTTCACATCCCTTTATTTTGTTTCAAAGCATAGTCAAACCTGATAATTTTTAGGTTGGTTTTGTTTTGTTTTCTGGAGCTTAAATGATCACATTCAGTTATGTATTCAAGACTATTCCATGAAACAATTCTGAGATGCGTCAGTTTGGCAGGGGAAAAAAAAACATTTCATTTGCAAATTCTTTTAAGGCCAATCTATGATACATTTCACTGAATTAAATGGAATTTATTTCTCAGCGTATATGCAAATGATAAAACTAAGGAATCAATATATCAATACAATTTTATATTGTCTCTTTCAAATAGGATCTTTTTCTGCCTCCAAAGATACTAATCCAGCACACAAACCCATGCAAAAAATTAAAGCTGTCACTGAGTCCTTAGACCACTCAGAGATGTAACTGCTTACAGCAGATAGGGCTATCATATCTAGCTCCAACAGATGATTTATTTATTTAGCGTATGGCTAGTCACACACAATATTAAAATACTTTATTTTTACAGGTTAAAACAATTAGAACAATTTAAAAAAAGCAGTAAGAAAACCTAAGAGGAAAAACAGAAATAATATTTCAGAGTTTAATGTCGAGTTTGGAGATCCAGTCAGTAGCTGTC
>JANHZT010008798.1:0-11085 GCA_032468215.1 Stegonotus admiraltiensis | reverse complement strand
GGATTGTGGGGGCAATAAGTTGACTTTGTATAAAAAAGAACACCGCTTGTGGGGGCCGAAAGCCCTACTAAGCAGGTATGTACAGAAGTATGAAGGCTATTGCTTAATGCATTGTAAGCCGCCCTGAGTCTCTGGAGAAGGGCAGCATATAAATTGAACCAATAAATAAACAATAAATAAATTCTCACATAAAACACTAAGCAAGCAAACAATGTCATAACTTAATATCAATGAAAATCCAGTTATTGTATCTGATTCCATCAACAATCTGTAATAACATAGTAGTGCATTCCAGCTTCAATTTGAAAATATTGGTAGAAGACATTTTTCATCCTCACTTCATGAGATTAAAACAATGTCTCTTTTTTTCAAATCCCTTATAATCCTTGTTTGCCCTAATTTAAAATCCTATGTATTTAAAGTTAAACTCTTCCAGTGGAAATCCTTATGGGTAGAAATTCAGGTTTCACTTATTTGAGAGTGTTAGTATGAAAATCATTGCATTTGTATCTGTACAATTATAATATTTACTCTTTTATTTAGTTCTTCGGAAGATCAAAGTACTGAATTATTTCACATCCTATATCAACTTCCCTACTGCATTTGCTTCTACACAGGTGTGGCTACTAGCAATACTGAGCAATTATAGCTGCTAAGTATATATTTCTTTATTACAGTTATTGATGTCCCACCTTTAAAGGCACTAATCAAAGCATTTAGAATCTATCTATCTATCTATCTATCTATCTATCTATCTATCTATCTATCTATCTATTAACTACACATAAAAATGCAGTAAATGTTAAAAAGCAAATAAACTTCTAGTATCTTTTTTCCAGGGCAGATGGTGGTAATAGCCCTAAAAGGGAAGGCAGAGTTTAGCTAAGGAAGTCTTGTCCTTTCCTTTGTAAATATCCTCTGCCACAGCTAACATAGCAAGTCCCCTCTGGGAAGGGGAAGAAGTTCTCGTGTAGAACAGTTTTCTCTGATGGTTGTCATCTGCTTTCTTCTGTTTTTTCCCCCCTTTTGTTAACATTGTGTATCAATCCATTCTGTACCCACTTTCCTTAGAAGCATTATATGTATCCTTATCCTTATTCCCTTTAGAAGAAAAATCGGGGTTTTTGTGTCTCTTTAACAGGATCTGTATCTGTATGTCATGGTGTAAGGCCGTTTGAGGAAAGCAGTAGCAACAGAATCCATTGGAGACGACAAAATGAGTGGACTTTGCCAGGAGCTGTTATTACCTGGCTCAGGAATGGCAGGAAACGAAGACAGCCATGGCATCTCAAGTGAAAATCTACCAGTGGGACAGAGTTTGCTCTTAACAGAGGCTTCTGTTGTAGGTACAGAAACGGGTGGTGTTGAAATATTTGTAGAAGCCATGAGTAGCACCATGGCTCTCAGCAATCCAGGTAACCCTACAGGTATGTTGTGCTCTGATAGAATTATATGTTTTACGATTTCCATATCATAAAAATATAATGGCCTGGGGAAAAAAAAGATCTTTTCCCAGATGTTCCTGTTTTCATGGGCTTTCACTTCTCTAGTCAATGCTTTTTTATTCTAAACAATGAACAGACAAGGATATGTTAGAACAGGTAGTAGAACTTTTGAATGCATGCTTTGATGGTTTTGCATTTAATGTGTGTATATGGATCAGATACCTTCATGAATATGCTGGGAGAGGTCATATGTAGGCTTGGGTTGAATTGTGCTAGCTATGACCTTAAGTTGTCGTTATCAACTGGAAATGCCACGAGAAGCTTGAACTTTTTTGGTGTCTGGAGTTTGCAGGATGTGAATGAGGCAAAATAAGATCAGATTAAATTCCTCCCAAGTTCCTGGCTACTCTCCATGTTATATCATTCCCCCCCACACACACACACTAAGAAATTAGAGTGTGCATTGGGAGTCTCCCTGGACTCATGGCTACTACTTCAGCACAGGTCAAGCCTCCCCTCTCTTTGAAATTAAAAGGAGGTAAATGAATCCATACCCTCTTCTGTAATGGCCCTCATACTTTGGAACTTCGTACCTCCTGAGGTTCTTAAAATTGGCCCTGGCTCTCCCCCACCCCACCCCACCCCCAATAAACCAGTGTGGTTTCAGAAGTTCTGTAACGAAAGCTTTATTTCAGTCCTCTTATTTTAATCCATTTTGAAAGAGATTATTACTGTTGTTTTGTAAACATTGCATTATATTGTAATCTTGCTTTCGAAAACAATTTTGGGAACCTGTTGCAATGGAAGCTTACCCCACAAAATCAATTCGATGCCAATGTTATGTATTAAAATAAACGATAAGTAGTGTTTTGATGTAGTTCATAGAGAAGATTATTTACGGTCACTGTTCCTGATGGACATTAGAAGAATTGAATATAATTACTGCTAAATTTATAATTACCGGTACTGAGGGGTGAAAGGGAGAGGCATGTTTTTTAATATAAAATTTTAACTTTTTTCCCCCCCAGAGGTCTTAGTCAAAGTTGTGGAACTCTATTTTTGTGAACAGTGTGGACGAAGCTTCCCTGATCCCAGCCTCCTTTCCCAGCATCAGTGTGGTGAGCTTTTCGAATGACAATTTGTAAACTTCCTTCATCTCCACGGGTTATCATTAAACATCACTAAATAAAACTTATCTGTTTCAGGAGAACAATCAACTGTTGGTCAGGTGGAAGGGCAGAACTTTCTGGATGAAAGCAGACAAGACCCTCAATTCTGCACTGAACCTTTCCCGTGTCCTATATGTCAAATGGAATTTGCACTGCCTACTGAGTTGAAAGAGCACTTTAAGGAACACCACAAACCCAAGGGTGCCCAAGCCTGTCCTGAGGAAGGCTGTCAATATAGTTCAGAGGATCGCAAAGAGCTCCGAGGACACCTTCGGCATGTTCACCAGGTATCACCAATAGCCTGTACGTACCGTGGCTGCCCAGTTTTGTTCCGAAACCATGAGGACATGGAGCTTCATCGTAGGAACCACTTCCCATTCCATTGTGACCATTGTGACTTTATCAGTGCAAACATTAAACAGTTTGGCCTACACAGGCAGATCCATCTTCATGAAGCTATACAGCAGGAGGACATAGAGATGGTTGCTGAAAACGAGGAAGGCAAATTCCCTTCTATAATGAAAAAGGGATTGACGGATAATCTGCTTCTAAACACAGGTAATCATACGCTCAGGACTTGACTAGGGTGAATGGAAATGAATACTGTAGACTGATGCACTTTATTCGGTGCCCCAGAATTTTGAAATTATGATAGGTTTAATTTTGTTATATATATACTGCAGCTTTACTGAAATTAGTATCCATACTATGTCATTGTGTGGGTGGTACTCCAGCAAATTTATGTCAATCAAGAGAAATGTAATTTGAAAAGTAGTTGAAGTAGAGAGCAAGAGTAGGGATGATAGCTGAAACAAATAGGTGAAACAAACAGGATTAAGAAGAGCAATTTCAGAGGAATACGGAAATTAAAAGCAGCAGTTTCTTTTTGAGAGCACTTTAATATTTCTTCTTCATTTGTGCTAAATACAGGAGCCTGATTTCTATCTGATATGCATCCACCTTTAACCTTTTTTGGTTCCTGTTTCTGTAATTAGTTATTTGCACTTGCAGTAAGCAGTTACTTGCATACCCATGCCAAATTGAGAGTATGTAATAAATGCAAATTCAGACTGTGCCTAAAAATACCTTTATGGACCTCAGCACAGGAAGAATTTGTAGTAGAGAAGTAGCAGATAGGGAGAAATGCCTAATGAGTTTAGAATAGAATAGAATTCAATTCAGTTCAAATCAATTTATTAGCCAAGTGTGATTGGACACTCAAGGAATTTGTCTTTGGTGCATATGCTCTCGGTGTATATAAAAGAAAAAAATACATTAATCAAGAATCATAAGATACAACACTTAGTGATAGTCATAGGATACTAAATAAGCTGGAACGCTGGATTAAGAAAGATGTGGATTTAACAAAGGGCTGAAGAGGTTTGAATAACATCTAATAGAGAGGTGGGATAATAAGATTGTAATCTGTTGAAAAGAAGATCAGAAATCATTTAAACAAATGTCATTTTTTTTCTGGAGTAAAATAGGATGCTGTGTAAAATAGCTATTCTCTAGTTGGTGTTGACAGATTTTCAGATTGCCTCTAAATTAGCGGTCCCCATCCTTTGTTGCTTGGTGGCCTGGCTGGGGGGGCCCCAGGCCACACGAGTGGTAGACCAGTGCACATGCATGCAGTTCGAATTGCATGAGTGGCGGGCCAGCGCATACACATGCGTGCACATGTGCACCCATGCCAGCTCACTGCTTGTGCGAGTAAACCTCCACACATGCATTTGCGTTTTGCGTGCCTGTCCGCCACTCATATGGCTCAGTTCCAAACAGGCCATGGCCTGGTAATGGGCCAGTCTAAATCACCCCTGCTCTTAATAATAACTAGGAGTTCTGTAAGGAGAAACATGGAAAGCGATTCCTGTTCAAAAAGCTGATTGTTCCTGATAGTGAGACAAAACACGTAAAAGTTTTCCACTTTTCATTTTCCTGTAATGAACTGTGATTTGTCTTGTGCAGGAAATATCACCGAGGAGTCCAAATATTTGTTCAAGACCCACATGTGTCCAGAATGCAAGCGTTGCTTCAAGAAGCGGACACACTTGGTAGAACACCTTCACCTCCACTTCCCAGACCCCAGGCTGCAGTGCCCAAATTGTCAGAAATTCTTCACTAGCAAGAGCAAACTGAAGATCCACATGATGCGTGAGACGGGAGAGAAAGTCCATCGCTGTCCATTGTGCCACTATAGCTCCGTTGAGAAGAATGCCCTCAACCGGCACATGGCCAGCATGCACGAGGGTATCTCCAATTTCTATTCAGATGTCTACTCTTGTCCTGTGTGCAAAGAGAAGTTTAAACTGAGCCAGACCCTCAAGGAACATCTGAAGACCCACAAGACGGAGCCCAAGCAACTGAGCTGCTTTCAGGCTGGCTGCAGTTATGGCACGGAAGATCGCAAGAACTTTCTGAGGCACGTCAAAGAGGTTCATGGCATTAAAGCAGTGGAGTGCAAATATTATGCCTGCTCTCTGCTTTTCCCCTCGACAGAGATCATGGAGACACATCGTAAAACCCATTATGCCTTCCATTGCCAACAGTGTGATTTTATTTGTTCCAACAAGCATGTCTTCCGCAAGCATAAGAAGCAAGGCCATCCAGGAAACGAGGAGCTGCAGTGCGGCTTCTGCCCCTTTGCCACGTTCAACTCGGTGGAATTCCACGATCATGTTGGCAAGATGCATGCCAGTGAGAAGATACATAAATGCACAGAATGCGGCTTTGCCACCGCGCACAAGAGGGTCCTCATCCGCCATATGCTTCTCCATACAGGCAAGTTTTCTTCCCAATTTGATGATACTTGCATGCGTACAAATACATCCTTCCTCTCTGCCTTAGTTTTTCTCCAAAAGAGCTTTGCAGGCCAGGCCTATAATCCAGAATTCAGCATTGGAGGTGTCAGTTATTGGCTTTTCATCACTTATATGGGTGGATAAGCTGAGACTTGGAGAATTTCTTGGGGCCTTTTTCCTCACAGGATCAAATACTGACATGCACCTTTTATATATATATATGTATATATCCCTAATGCGTTCATTTATTGGAATGGAGAGGAGAATAAGTTACTTTAAATGCTTTTAGCTAATTAGGGCTAATCAGACAAGGAAGCCTGAAGAAAATGTTGTTTAAGTGTGTGTTTGTTTATAAAATGTATTGGCATTAAATTACCATATTTCCTTCCCCCTAGTTTTCTGAAAATACTTAGCTTTTGCATCTGAGTTTTGGTCTCACTCACCAAACCTGGGCAGGGTCTGTACTATTCCACCCTCTGTGAGCAGTCCTGGATCTGTTTTCAAGGGGGAGGGAGGGGCAGAATACAACTCCATTTTAAATTTAATCTGCTGACCTCAAGGGCCAGGGCCATCGACCCACAGCTTCCGGTTTGCTCTGTGACTTTAGGAGAGAAGCCTCACAAATGCCAACTCTGCGACTTCACTTGCCGAGATGTGAGCTACCTTTCCAAGCATATGCTGACCCACTCGGACGATAAGAACTACATGTGTACAGAATGTGGCTATGTGACAAAGTGGAAGCACTACTTGAATGTTCACATGCGGAAGCACACGGGAGATCTCAGGTAGTCAGCGGCCTCCTTCTCATTACGTAAGCTTATTTTCTAAGCAAATAAAGGCTAGAATTGACTGGACACCATATCTATATCATGAAATCATCTCCAGCCCTAAACTCCCACTAGGGGTATGGTTTAAAACTAGATACAACACAATTACAAAATATCAAATAACGCAGAATCAAAGACTGGGCAAGATTTCTGGTTAAGATATATTGAGCTGTTACATGAATCTGATACTGGCTACAGTGTCTGGATGGCATCTTGAATATTTGAACCCATTAGTCTCTGGGAATACTTGACTGACAAGCTACTGATAAAAGTATTAGCATTATTAGAGGGAGAATGTTTTGGTTTTGGTTTTCTTGTTTGATTTATATTCTGTCTTTTCTGCAGGAACGATCTTGAATAGCACAGATAGATGGTGAAGTCTATTGCATTCCTACATTACAATGTTAAAAAGAATGAACTTCTTATGATTGGAAGTGCAAGGGGAAAAAATCTAATTCCAACCTGATGCTATTTAAAAATCTTGGAGAAAGCTGTTTAACAAACTGAACTTTGTTAAAAGCCACAATGACAGCAGTTTTAGGTTAGGGCAGCCCTATTCAAGTCCCAGCTCCTCTGTGAAATGGTTGGGTGAACTTGATAAGTAATTTTCTTCTGTCTGATTCCCAGTTTGCAAATAAAGAGCTAAAACCATTAGCTTTAAGTTTTGTGAGTGGTAGTGATTGTAACTGCTATAAAGCAGTTTTTGCTTAGTTAATCCTCACCTGTGGAAGGCTATGCTGGTTGGGAATTTGGAGAATTGTCCCAACATTTCTGGAGAACATCAGATTTGGGAAGATTGCCTGTGCTGATGTTTTGTCTCAATCTCTGATTCACTCTTGTTCTTATACTAGGTACCAATGTAACCAGTGTCCCTATCGTTGCCATCGGGCTGATCAACTGAGCAGCCACAAGTTGCGTCATCAGGGCAAGTCTTTGATTTGTGAGATCTGTGGCTTTGCTTGCAAACGCAAATATGAGCTGCAGAAGCACATGAAGTCCAAACATTCCCAGGATTATCAGATACCCACTTTTCAGTGCCAGTATTGCAGCTACCAGACTAAATACAAGCAAGCCCTCCTGAACCATGAGAACTGCAAGCATACCAAACAGAGAGAATTCTGCTGTGCCCTGTGCACTTACCGTACTTTCAGCAACACTAGTCTCTTTTTCCATAAACGCAAGGTTCATGGCTACGTGCCTGGTGACAAAGGCTGGCAGGAGAACTATGCCAGCAGAGAGCTGGAGGTTTCCTCTACTGAAGTGCTATTTAGCTATAACCTTGCCATGACGCTGCATTCAGAGTCAAGTCTCTCTCTGCCTGGAAAAGAACCATGTCAGGATAAACATAAACTCCCTGCTTTGGAGGCCCAGGAAGAAAACTGCCGTCAGGAGGCCCTCTGTTCAGATGAAGGCAGCATTGAGACAGAAAGAGAAGAATCGGCGGGAGAACAAGATTGTAAGAACACAGAAGCGGTTTCTTCAAAAGATCTCTCTGGGAATGCATCTTCTGAGAGTCCAGAGGAACTTGACAGGTCTGCTCAAGGTTGCATCCTGCACTTAGAGCCCTTGTGTAACTCAGAGCCAGCTCTGGAGCAGCTGGCCAAAGGGATGCCTGCAGCTTTGTCAGAAAATGAAAAAGCGCTAAACACCCTGGAAGTAGAATCAACTTATCAAGCTTTGGGCTCCAAGGATTCTCTTCTTCTGGAGGAGAGCGAACCTACCCTTGAAGATATTCCTGAATTTGAAGAAGAAGCAGAGATCCATGACGGTCCAGATTTGGAGAAAAATAACAGCTTTGATACTGGTAGAAATAGAGAAAAAGTTGCTCTTCAGAATTTAAAGAACTGTGGCGGTGATAGCCAGAACACTGAACTTTTGCAGATACCACTTAGTTCTGAGCAGAATTTAGGGTACAAAGAATCAGAGCCTTGGTCAGGGGCGTTAAAACAAGATTCCCTCCAACTTGACAGTAGCCCTGAAACTTCCCTTGCTCCAGAAGACGTACTTTCTTCAGAAGAGGTTTCTCAGTCAGAATCAGTGCTTAAAGCTCTAAGGAGGCAGGACAAAGAGCAGGCAGAAACCTTGGTCCTTGAAGGCAGAGTGCAGATGTTGGTAGTCCAGTCCAAGAGTCAGATCTTCAAATGTGAGAAATGTTCCTACATCACCAGGAAGGAGAAGTCAATGTTGTTGCACTGCAAAGCTGATTGCCAAAGCAAGAAATGCCCTTTGGTGTGCCAGGAGTGTGGGGCCATCTTTAAGCAGCAGAGAGGACTGAATACTCATCTCCGTAAGAAATGTCCAATTCTAGTGAAAAAGAACAGTGGGAAATCAGCATGCTTAGAGCAGCCTGCTGCTGTACTGCCCTGTAGAAGGACTCTGGAAAGAACAGCAATCAGAAAGAACAGTACAGGAATCCTAGATGAGGCAGAGGTAAACAACCTGCTACAAGCTTCCTGGGAAGTAGAGCACAGGCCAGTTAATTCTGAATCTGTGCCTGCTGTACTTCCTGATGCACCATCTTTGGCCATCAGTCCACAGGACAAGTCATCTCATCGCGACTCTGAATCTGTGGTAGAAGGACCATTGTCAGAGGCTGTGACAGATGCTGCCAGCTGTGTCTCAGAGAGATACTTCCTGCAACAAGGCAAGTTCCACTGTAAGTCCTGTTCCTTCCTCTGTTCAAGAGAATCCACCATCCGCTCTCATGTAGAAGATAGCTGCCGTGGCTTGGAGCAGTCCTGGTGCCTCCTATGCTGTAAGCCTTTTCGTTCTAAGAGGGCACTTAAGATCCACCAGTCGGAGGGACATGCTGAAGCTCGACTCCCTAGCCTGCTTGAAAGGTCTAACAGCACCACCTCCCCAGGGGTTGTAGCCGAACAAAGAAGCTGTGAGGAAACACCCCAGCATGCTGAGCTGGCAGGAGTAACACCTTCACCTCCAATAGCCACCCATAAGAGGCGCCACTTCTCCTGCCCTACCTGCCCTTTCACCTGCCACCAGGAACGAGCTCTGAAGACTCACAAAAAGCGTGGCTGCCTGAAGCTGGGGGAGTTCCGCTGTACACTCTGCCCTTTTACCTCCAAGGCCGCTGCAGCTCTACGACTCCACCGCAAGCTCCATCGGAAGTATCTCAAAGCGCGGCCTCAGTTGACCTGCCGGCAGTGCGACTTCACCTGCAAGCAGGTGCGCTGCCTCCGCCAGCACGTCCGCATCAAGCACGAAGGCGTGAAGCCTCACAAGTGCCCTTACTGTGATTTCAGCACCACCCGACGTTACCGCTTGGATGCACACCAGTCCTTGCACACCGGTGTGGGCCGCATTGCCTGTACCGCTTGTGGCCAAACGTTTGGCACCAATTCCAAACTGCGCATTCACCATTTACGTGTCCACGAGAAGAAGCCCACCCACTTCTGCCCGTTTTGCGACTACAGTGGCTATATCCAGAATGACATTACTCGCCATGTCAGTAGCTGCCATCAAGGGGAGCTGAATTTTGCCTGCTCCCGCTGCGAAGCTCGCTTCAGCTCAGAAACAGCCCTGAAGCAACACACGCTGAGACAGCATGAAGAAAAGATCTCCTATTGCTGTCCTCGATGTGCCTTTGTCTGCCACAGTGAGGCCACCCTCAAGTGCCATATCCAGAAGCAGCACCCACATCTGGAATGTGCCACCTGTAAGGAGACTCTGACCACTCGGGAGGAGTTGGAAGAGCATAAGAAACTCCACTTCAATCACCGCTGTGACATCTGCAGTTTTGCAGCCAAGGAACGGCAGCAGCTAGTGAGCCACTATTTGGAGGCTCACGAACCCTCTGTAGGTGCTGAACCTCCATTCAAATGCATGTTCTGTGACTTTGGTTGTCACCATCAGCTGGTGTATGACCATCACATGAAAGGCCATGGTGGCACCCGCCTCTATAAATGCGCTGACTGTGAATACAGCACCAAGAACAAGCAGAAGATCACATGGCACATCCGCATCCATACTGGGGAGAAACCTTACAAATGCCATCAATGCCAATATGCCTGTGCCGACCCTTCACGCCTCAAGGTGAGAACCTCTGGGCAGCTTTGGTGAGTTGATAGTGGAAGATTGTTGTGGAAGATGTATAAACCATTTTCCAGGAAATGGAGACTACATTGCCATGGCAAAGTTGAGATTCTATCAGTTGAATAGTTCAGGGACCAGATTTTTTAGACCTTGGAGCAGAAAAGAATAGATCTGGTAGTCTGCTCCATAACCCACACTTTAAGGAATGGCTTCTCATTAAGTTATGTTGCTTAATTGACTTTGCCCGTTGTTTCTTGTCTTCTAATGTATATGATAAAGAATTCATTCCTGCTCCTATAATTTGCAGTCAGCGCTGTGTTTGCATCTGTTTATCTTGTTCAGAGCAGATTGACACTTTGTGAAAACCCTAGATGATGAGCACTGTGGATTATATCTCTTTCCCTCAGACAAACACAAACTTGAGCCATCTTTATGATGTAATACTTGATTAACAGATTAGTTTTTCCAACGGAAGGATCTCTGTGTTTATTTTCCATGTCATTTAATTTGAGATGGTCTTCTGTGGAGATTAACCTGCTTCTTGATATGGGAAAGTAATTGAATTCAAAATGAAGTTCAGACCTTTTATAGTGACAGACCATTTTGGAGAAAACGAGCCAACATTTCTCACTCTAAAAAGTTCAATTTAAAGGTTTTATTAAATTTAAAACTTTTATTTAATTTACACTCTGAAAACAAATTGAACTAATCAAGAATGGACTTTTGGCATGTTTCTAAACGGAGGTTAAGGGGGTTTCTAGTAAAATTTTTAATGCGGGTTTTAAGGGGGTCT
>JANHZT010008794.1:0-12345 GCA_032468215.1 Stegonotus admiraltiensis | reverse complement strand
TGGCAAATACCACCTCTGGCTGGTATTTGCCAGTTCTCTGAACTGCTCAAAATTTCCGCTACCCAGAGTGGGGTGGGAATGGAGATTTTGCAGTATCCCCCTGCCATGCCCACCAGCCACGCCCACAGAACCGGTAGTAAAAAAAATTGGATTTCACCACTGCACAATTTTATTGTTAAGCATAGTGACAAGTATTTTTATTAGTACCTGAGAAGAGTGCTTAATTCTCTTTGGGCAGATTCTTCCCAGTGGCCACAAATGATTAATTGTAGAGAGGCTTCTGAAGCTATAAAAAAGATTAAACCTGGGAAAGTGCAGAAAAACCAGATGAATTATTGGCTTCTTATTATAAATGCTTTGATGATGGACTCTTGCAACCTTTGCAAAACACAATTAATGCTGTCTTGCAGAGAAGAAAGATGCCTGAGAGATGGAATGAGGCAAATAAACATCAATACCTAGCAAAGGATTTGACTTGACAAGAAATTATAGTCCAATATAATTACTAACTCTTCACAATGATCCTAGCTGATAAATTGAAAATAATTTTATAAGAATATATTTGTGAAGATCAAGCTGGGTTTTTATCTCAAAGACTATTAAAAGATAATGTTAGAAGCATGTTGGATATTTTGGAATATTTTGAATGCATGTTTGAGATATTTACAGTGCTAACATCGCCATTCCTGCCCGGCACTGTCAAAATTACTAGTTCTGTGTTGCTCCTGGAGACTGAAGGGAACCAAATAAACGGAAGCTCTTAGCAAATGAGCTTTTTCAATTTCTTTTTTTTTCTCAGAATAACCATTTTGCAAAAATGAGCATTGGAAATTTTATACTCCTAAGTGTCAGAAAAACACATATCTTCATTCTATGTGAGGGTGTGCTTAAAGAGCAGGAGTCTCCAACCTTGGCAACTTTAAAATTTGTGGACTTCAACTCCCAATTCTGGGAGTTGAAGTTCACAAATCTTAAAAGTGGCCAAGGTTGGAGACCCCGGCTTTACAGTACAAGTTAGATCAGGGGTGTCGAACTGGCAGCCCGTGGGCCGGATGTGTCACATGCAGGCCACGCCCACCCCAGCTCCGCAAAGGGGAAAAATGTCACATGTCACGTGACAGCAACGTGATGCACTGACTTTGACACCTGTGAGTTAGATCATCAGTTGTGCTGGCCTGAATTTCATTGAAAGCCATGGGGGATAAGCGCATCACTGTTTTTTCCCATCATTTCCACAACATATTTCTTTTAAGGGATTCCATTTCTTTGTTTTGAAGAACTGTATGATTCTAAGGCAAAGAATATTCCATAAAGAAGGAAAATGTACATGGCAGCTGTTTGATTATCCCCAACAACAGATCAATGCAAAAGTTCTTTAGGGCAAGGCACTTGTTTCCATTTAAATGGATTTTTATTTAACACCTCGTCACTGGTGACCTAACTGGAAAGATTCCGCAAATTCTAGGGCAGTGATGACCAACCTTTTTTTCCTCTGGTGCCAAAAGCGTGTTGAACTGGTACTTCTGGAAGGACCATTTTTTGCCTTCCACAGGCTCTGGAGTCTTTCCTGGAGCCTCCGGGAATGCAAAAATGGGCTCCCCCAGCCCTCCAGAGGCCGGAAACAGCTTGTTTCTGGGCTTTTGGTAGGCCCATTTTTCACCCTCCCAGAGCCTCCGCGTGAGCCCTGTACTTACCTGGCGTACAAAATGGGCTGTGTGGAGACTCCTGGGAGGGGAGGGGCGGAATGGGCATACACGCACATCTCCCGCATGCGCAGCAGAGACTTCAAAATCATCTGGCTGGCGGGAGACGTCCATGCATGTGTGGTGCAGCTGACCTAGGGCGATGGCTTCCGTGCCCGCAAAAATGGCTCCATGCCATAGGTTCGCCATCACAGTTCTAGGGCAAAAAGAGTAGAAAATGATTGAGATGATAAACTAAAATTGTCAGTTTTGTTTTAAAAGCATGAGGAAAACCCAGTCTTTTCAGATGAAGATCAGTTTACTGGGGTTGTAGGATTGCTCAAGAAATATTCCTAATATTTACTCTTTTTTGGGGGGGGGAATAGAAAATATTAAGGGTCTTCACTCTTCAGTCCCTATATATATCTCCTGCCTAGTTTTTGAGTCTAGGGAAAAATATAGCAGAGGAGTCTATTTGCTCATGCTGGAATTATGTTTGAATGAATCAGTTCTAACACAAGTGACTGAATCTTTGATTCAGAATACATACCAAGGAATGGTTCAGTTAATCATAATTCAAACTACAGAGCCCGGGTTCATACAGCACATCCCATCAAAGAAACCCAAATCATGTCTTACTATGTTAATCAAGCCTAAATGTGTACGTGTGTTATTTGGGATACAGCACCTGCTGTTCTAGAGTGCATTTCCAAACGTTAGTTATTATTTGTTCACTCAGTGCTAATATTGGTGTTATGATACTTTTCTTCTTTCAGTTGGTAATGCTTTGCAGTGCCTTATATAGATATTTTATATTGCAGATGTTCTAGGACATAATTGTTCTTTTAAAAAAAATATCCATGAATAATACAAATGATTGTCTTGTAACAGTTCCGGTATTAAATATATGCCAACTCCACTTTGAATGGAAAACGAAAAGCAGCGCATTTTAATTTCCTTTGTGGTGATCCCACAGTTGTCTACAACATCTGTAAAAAGCCACATGCAAAGGAGTCTTCAGCTTGGGTGGATCTTTCCTTCAGGCTTCTAGTCCTGATGATCACAGGGAGGGAGGAAACAAAGGCAGCAACTGCTAAAGGAGCAGGAATTGTTCTCTATACAGATAGTCCTTGATTTACAATAGCTCGTTTAGTGACCATTCAAGGTTACAACGGGACTGGAAAAAATGACCACTTTTCATACAATCGTAGTAGCATCCCCAGGATCACATGATTAAAATTCAGACACTTGGCAACTGACTCATATTTATGATGGTTGCAATGTCCCGGGGTTACAGGATCCCCTTTTGCGACCTTCTGATGAACAAAGTCAATGGGGAAAAGCCAGATTCACTTAACAAGCACGTTACTAACTTAACAATTACAAATGATTCCCTTAACAGTGGTAAGAAAAAAAATCATAAAATGAGGCAAAACTCACAAATGTCTCACTTAGTGACATAAAGTTTGGGCTCAATTGTGGTTGTAAATCGAGGATTACCTGTATTTGCTCTGGGAATTTGGAAATAGGCATAGGTGAGGAAGGAGTTGAATATAGACCTGTGTTAATAAATCCATCCTTTTGCCAGTGTTTCTTGCCTACTGCATTTCCCAGATCTTCCCACCAGAAGAATCTAGCAGAGATACTGAATATTGTGAAGGAATACAAAAAGCAAACTCCAGCAGTAAAAACTCTAATGCAAATGCGTGTGTATTGCTTTTAATTTTTATTTAAAAACAAAAAAACAAAAACCAACAATTTGCAATAGCCTGTGCTGTTGCAAGAACTATGTAGTTGCAGGGTATTTTCTTATAGCCACTACCTCTTCAGCTATTTTCCTCTTCTGCCAGCATAGTATGGAGCAAATGCTGGCCACGTTCTTAATTCTTTTCCCCATTCACAAGTGCTGCTTTGTAAGCAATAACTTTAAGAATGACATGATGTAGCAGGTTTTGTACCAAGAAGGTGTTGAGCTTCAATGATGCCCTTAAATTAAGGATAGTAGAACCTGTGTCCACACACCCTCTGCTGTTTCCTACCAGTTTTCATGAACTCCATCCAATATTTACACTGGTCAGAGTTACAAGAACTTGAGTAATAGGACATCTGAACAGCCACAGGTTCTCCACCTTCTCCTTGGCCTGACTTCCCAAACCTGGTACGCCTCCTAATTATTGGAGCTGGAGAAAATTCCAGCTGGAGAGGACTGTCAAAAGCTACGCATGCTATTGATGAACTCTAGGACAAAAGGGGGAAGGAGACCCTCACTCTCAGGGAGCAGAATTGTTACTAGAGATTATTTCTTTACTTGATAGCTTGGTAACCAGTTGTTCCTCAGGATGTCTCATTCATTTATTTGATCCTTGCCCCCCAGAAAAGATGTTGAAAGCAAGTTAGATTTGCTGCTGCAATGACAGCAACATTTCACAGAGAGGCGTCTGATTTAGAACTGTTTCCAAGTGATGCAATATCTAGCAATATTGATTAGAGATCCGTCATTCTCGCAAAAATGATATAGCTCAACTTTCAAGTCAGAAAATACATTTTTGTATCTGAAGAGTTACCACCAAAAGAATGACAACTGGTAGGTTGGGTGGGGGGGAAGCATCATTGGGGTGGATTTGCACTGCTGCAAATTAAAGGTAAGTTTTCTTCTAAGGTTGTGTAAAGCTTTGATTTAGAGATTCAGCTTGAAAGATTAGATTTGCCTCCAAAATTGAATCAAAACACTTGAATCCAAATTGTTCCCATTATTGATTCAAAAGGTCTTTGAGTCTGTGAATAGATTCAGCAGTTTTACAAATCCGTTTATATTATTGAATCACATTGAATCAACTGAATCAACCACCGAAATCAGTGATTTGAACTAGAGTGAAGCAATCTAGAACCTTCTTGCTTTCTTCAGCTGTTCTTGGCCTCAAACAGAAAATTATTTCTGTAATGTTTGCAGCCCTGTTGTCTAGTCTAGTCTTTAAGGATGTGTTTTGAATTTGTGCCATTTATAAAGTTTAGAAGGACAGAACTTCACGATCCAAACTCTGTATTTCTCCGAACTACTTTATGCAAAAACAACTTTCCAGTTGCAGCTTGGAAATCGTTAAAGAGTATGGCAAACTATATCAAAATAAATCAGTATTGGGAGTTTCTTTTAACCCATCTGATACTTGGGTATTTTAAAATGTGTGTCCTGTATATTCATTAGTCGGTCATAATTTCTTATTTTTTTTATAAGGCAAATATCAGGGATCTACATATGCAATATATAGATCTGGCTAAATGTCCAGATTACCAAAAGATAAACTGTGTTTTCTTAATTGCCGCTGGGCTTTTTTTAAAAAAGTGAAATAATCTGAATGCCTCTTTCCTGTGTTCAGTAGTAAAACAAAAACTGTTTCTGTTAAATATAAATATTATAGTCATTTAACCACAAGGTATTTGGGAAGGACTGCAGGCATATTCTTCCTCTATAGCAGTAGGTGGAAAGCAATGTGTTGGGGTTTTTTTCGCTTTCTTTTTTTAATCTTATGGGATATTTCCAGCTAGTTGTGGGAAAAAGAGATTGATCCCATTCTCAGTAAAATGTATAAAAGAAATCCCCCTTCCTGTGTTACAGACTTTTTGTACGTCCTCGCTTCTAATCTAATTTTTTTATTATTGCTAAATATTTGAATGAAGATGGGATAGTAGGAGGGGAAGTATTAGATATTGACAAGGATTTAATACTAGAGGCTGCTCTTTAAACCTTGATCTCTTTGGGCAAAGGGATTGTTTATTTGGGGGCTGCCCTGTGCAAACCAAATTAAGGCAACCCAGTGCCCTCCAAAAGTATTGCACTACCATCCTCATAATCCCCAGCAAACATGCTCGGAAGCAGTTGGGAAAAGCTGGCTTAAGGGATCAGGTTAGGAACATAAACATAGTGCTATGGGATTTACAGGTGTCCATTACAGGTGTCCATTGAAACATTACAAAATCTTCTGCATTAATTGTATGCTACCTAGACACAGATTCTAAGGGCCAGGTGTCTTAAATATATATATATATTGCGCTCTCTCTCTTCCGTTCTCTCTCTCTCTCAAACTCTCTATCCCTGCCTCTCTCTCTCTCTCTCTGTCTCCCAAAATTGTTTTTCCTGTTAATTTTGTTCAAGACGATATACAATACATCTGGGAATATTTGACCAGGCATCAGTACGATTGTGGTTATTATTTTTTTCAGTTGCATGAACATGTCTCTGCAGTCATCCAGAGGGGAGGTCCTCCAAGCTGATTTTAGTTGCTTATGTCAACTTGTATGGGAAGAGCTAGAAATGACACGTATGCTTAGAGGCTGCTTATTGAGGGCCAATATGAAGATAGGAATGCATTGGCCTGCCAAAGAAATTCAAAGAATGCAATGAAAAGTGTGAAGCAACCACAGCAGGCCCTTCCAAAGGACTGTAGGGCTTCTTCTGCCTTGCTCTTGAATTCATGAACATGTGTGTGCACATTCATACGTGTGTGTCTGGTGTCAGAACTAGGAAATGGGGGTGTGCTTGAGAAAGAGAGAGCTCAGTATAACAGATTGAGGAATGTCTGGACGTGGTAAGAAAAGGGAATGAATATTGACTTCTCTAGCAGTTAGTAGACTGCCTCTTTCTCTTTGCTTTTGTTAATGTAGAGCAGTGTTTCTGAATCTCCAGAACTCTACGAGATGTGGACTTCAACTCCCAGAGTTCCTCAGCCCAGAATTGAAGTTCACACATCTTAAAATTGCTGAAGTTGAGAAACACTGGTGTAAGCATGACAAAACAGGGAAACATTCCCCAAGCTGGTACCCTCCAGATCAGTTGGTCCTAGATATTCCAGAATCGGGATAGCCGCCATTCTGCTGAAAGGAAGCCCACATTTCTGTTATCTTTTCAAGAGTGACCTTCATCGTTCTCTAGTTTTTCCTTCTATTTCAATATTTATACCTCCAGAGGCTTTCTGGGTTTTTTTGGGGGTGGGAGGGGGCAGAGTTTGGAAGCATCCTCTAAACACTCTGTTTATTCTGTACACTAAGAATTGTAAATAAATTTAGCATTCCTATTGTAACAAATTAATTTTTATGCAATAAATTATATTTCCTAGTCTAATAAAAAGTTTCAAATTAAAAGAAAAAGAATAACTGGTTCTTTTGAGAGCTGAGGAAGCTGACATCCTCCTTGCTACTAAGAAAGGTGAGTTTCAGGATCTTATGTAGCAGTGTTAGTGGTGGGTAGGTTTTCCTTTGTGGAAAATGAAATATGGAATACTGAATGTGACAAGAATGCAGACAACATGGCTTTGATGCCGACTCCTTGGCCACATAGACTTTGGAGAAGGCACTGAGAGGAAGACCGAATATTTACTTCTTTATCAAATTTACAGACTGCCTTTTGAATGTGTTACCACTCTACACCGCTTGCAAAATCTGTAACGATAAACTCAAATAAATAATTATGTCACCAAAAAAAAAGAATGTGAAGGAGAAAGCAAGCAACAATCCTGTTAAAAACCCCAACATCAGACCAGGATTCCATTAGCCACTCTCGCCAGCACCTGGGATATTTATTTCAATAGAGACTACCAAAATCTCAGGGGGAAAGGTGTTCCAGAGGGCAGGGTCCATGACAGGCTGGCTCTTGGTTTCCTGAGCCCCTTGGTGTCAGTGGGACTCCGATGTGTCAATTCTGTCACATGGGACAGAATGGGATAGGCAGAAACTACAAGTTGCCCAAAGTTACTGTTGCAATTTGGTTGCCAGTATCATGCTAGGAACAGAAGATTGTTTAGCTTCTTATAGGATAACATTCAGGGATGGTACTTATCTTTACTACCGGTTTTCAACGGGGCTGCACAATGGGGCATGCGCAGAAGCATTCTGATAATGTTGGTGTCGGAGGGCGGAGCCTCCCACCAGTTTTACTGCTGGTTCTATAGAACCAGTGCGAACCGGGGGCAACCCACCACTGATAACATTCTCATAGAAGAAAGCATGGCAGATATGAAGGGGTGAAGAAGAAGAAGCCTTGAAAACCCTCAGAATCACTTTTTCTGGGGAGAAACATAGAATTGTAGGACTGGAAGGGACCTTGGAGGCCTTGTAGTCCAATCCCCTGCTCAAGGCAGTAGCCTTATACCAGCCAGTCAAATGGTTGTCCAGTCTATTTTTGAAAACCTCCAGTGAAGTAGTTGAGTAAAGGAAATACGGCAGCTGACAAAAATGCTACAATGATTAACATGGATTGTACAAGATTGAATCTGGGTTGGACACTGGGACCAGAGGTTTACTCTTCCAAGCCTTCGGACTCATTCTGGAGCCGATCTGCAGGGAACGGGCGCCTTGTCAGTTAACAGGACTGCAGATTTACCACCAACTTATCAAGTACTCACGAGCCAAGGGCTTGCCAGCATAAGGAAACAACAGCCAATCACCAACCATCAACACACCAATCAGCCAATAGCAATAGCAATAGCAATAGCACTTAGACTTATATACCACTTCACAGAGTTTTACAGCCCTCTCTAAACAGTTTACAGAGTCAGCCTATTAACCCCAACAATCTGGGTCCTCATTTCATCGACCTCGGAAGGATGGAAGGCTGGGTCAACCTTGAGCCTGGTGAGATTTGATCTGCCAAACTGCTGGCAGCAGGTGATCAGCAGAAGTAGCAGAATAGGAAGGCATTACATACATTCAACTCACAGACTAGCCCAAAACTCATATTCCAGGAGAGAACTTCTCTTCTGGAATACTGGTTGGGCTCCAGCGTGAGTCCAAAAGCTCAGAAGAGTAGATCTCTGGTCCCAGTGACCGACCCAGATTCAATCTTGCAACATTCTCCTGGGACACATATATTTGCCTTCATTTATGGATTGTATAGTTTCAGCGGCTGTTGAAAAGGGATTGCTGGTCTATTGGTTTCTATCAGCGGTGGTATTCAGCAGGTTCTGACCAGTTCTGGAGAACCGGTAGTGGACATTTTGAGTAGTTCAGAGAACCAGTAAATACCACCTCTGACTGGCCCCGCCCCATCTATTCTCTGCCTCCCGAGTCCCAGCTGATCGGGAGGAAATGGGGATTTTGTAGTAACCTTCCCCTGGAGTGGGGTGAGAATGGAGATTTTACAGTATCCTTCCCCTGCCACGCCCACCAAGCCATGCCACACCCACAGAACCAGTAATAAAAAAATTTGAACCCCACCACTGGTTTCTATCCCACAGAGTAAGTTTTGCTGATAAACCTAAAATGGCATGAACATTGGCAAGGATTTATAGGATGTAGGGTGAGACCAAGAATTATACATGGCCTGGCTCATGTGTAACATGAATGACATATGAGAACATGTATAACGGGTGTATAATCCTTGGATGAGAACATGGATTGTACAATTTCAGTGGCAGTTGAAAATGGGATTGTTGGTCTGTTGGTGCTATTTAACAAGGTAAGAAAGGCTGAGGAAAAGGTATGAACACTGATAAGGATTTATAGGATGTGGGGTGAAACCAACATAAAACTCACTGAAGTGTTTCAGAGCATAATCCAGGGGAGAAGAATGCTGCAGAGGGAAAGCACACGGGATGCTTACCTGGAAGGCCATGAGCCAGAAGAGGAATGGAAATCAGAAGATCAAAGGTTTGCCAATCAACCCAAGGTCATTTGTCAACTCTGTGAGGGATGGCAAATGGTCAATTAACATTGTAAGACCTTTACTTAAACCTAAATGGGCAAATAGGACTGGTCCTAATAACCAGTAAAATACCGTGGTAAGTATACACATTCAGTTCATTTCTTGAGGGGTTGCAATAAGCTGACCTCAAAGCTTTGGAGAATCAAATTTACAAGAAGAAAAATAAATAAAGCACAAACACCTTTATTACTCCAGGCTTGGCTACAGAAAGGGCAAAGAATCAGTGGTGTTTAAGCTAGAAAAGGGAAAAGGATTATTTGTTCTGATAAGGCTTCCCTGATACCTAAATTATTTCCTGCTCCCTTTATATATTGAATAAAAAGGAGGGAAAACTGCCCCCCTCGCCATGAGAAACCTGTGTGGACCTACCTGTTTCAATCAGACCCTCTGTGTCAGGGTTCCAAGTAACATCCCCAATGAAAGAAAATTCTGAGGCTTGAGTTTCCTCAAAGTTCCCTTTTATTAGAGATGTCATATTGGCACAACTGGAAAACCCCGAATCTGAAAGCTTCCAGGTTTTCCCCACCCAAAGGAAAGTCCAAGTCCCTGCCCAGCACCCACAGGCCCATCACATGGTCCAATCAAGCACCATCCCAACTGGAGATGCCTCCCAGTCACCCCCACTCCAGATGCAGGGCAAGATGTCCTTGACTCTGAGAAAGGAATGTTATTTTGACTATATATCACCCTGGTTCCATACAATCCCCTCTCTCAGTTTCCCACAGTAGTAAATGTGGCACGCCTGAAGAGCCGATGAAAAAGATGGCTTCCAGGCCTGACACTCTGCTCTTTGCGCTATTACAAGTCACCTATGGGTGAACTGGGTGGCCACACAAATTTGTTTAATAAATAAATACAAATTAAGTGGAGAGGTGCAGATCAACCAGGAACAGTCTTTGGAATCTGAAGCAGAAACTTTTCCAGTTGTGGCTGAAGAGAGAAGGGTTGAACAGAAACCTCCTGTGTGCAAGATATTTCATTTATCATCAAATAGAGGCCTCGGGTGGGGTGCGATGGCTCAGTGGTTAAAAAAACTGATCTTGTCAGCTGGAAAGCTGACAGTCTGGGTTCGAGACCTGAACACCATACGACAGGCCTGAGCTC
This sequence comes from Stegonotus admiraltiensis, assembly GCA_032468215.1. Classification (NCBI taxonomy): domain Eukaryota; kingdom Metazoa; phylum Chordata; class Lepidosauria; order Squamata; family Colubridae; genus Stegonotus; species Stegonotus admiraltiensis. The sequence continues at coordinate 1,866 of JANHZT010008794.1, read as the reverse complement.
CTGTTACTTGCCCCAGCTCCTGCCCACCTAGCAGTTTGAAAGCATGGAAATGCAAGTAGATAAATAGGTACCACTTTGGTGGGAAGGTATCAGCATTCCATGCACCTCAGCGTATACTGTGTTTCCCTGAAAATAAGACCCAGTCTTATATTTTGGGGGAGCTCCAAAATAAGCACCCAGGGTTATTTTCAGGGGAATGCCTTATTTTTTTCCCATCTACGGGAGGCCCACTTCTGCTTGCTCATGGCCACAACAGGGCAGGAGGCCACGTGGCATGTGAGTGCTGCTGCCATGAGGCGGGGGGTAGAGCTGCCCCATGCAGCCTGCACTAGCTTACCTCAGGGCCCCCACAGACAGGCCATCCACTCCCCAACACCTGTCTCACCTAACCTCATGTTGGCAGCACCACGAGCAACCAGATGGAATGGACAGGCGGCTGGCTCCACAGGCTCTTAAGTAGGGCTTATTTTGGGGTAGGGCTTATATTAGGCACAAATGTAAAATCATGCTAGGTCTTATTTTCAGGTTAGGTCTTATTTTCTGGGAAACACGATAGTCATGCTGGCCACATGACCATGGAAATGTCTTCAGACACACTGGCTCCTTTGAATAAGAAACAGAGATGAGCATTGCTCCCTAGAGTCGGACACAACTGGACAGTGGAAACCTTTACACGTTTACCTAGAGTCTTTGGCTAGTGAAGAGTTAATCCCAACACCACCTTGGCAGTTTTTCCTATTGTTGCTACTTGGAAATCAAGAATTTCTTTTTCAGGTACTTTGAAATAGACAATATGATTGATCAACTGCAACATCGCTTCCTCACATACCATCCTAAAGAAAAACTTCAAAGAAAATGAAGCCTATGATTTTTTGGATGATTTGTCAAGCATGATGTTACTGAAGAAGCTTTGGGTTCTAGGAAAGTGAAAGTTCTTTAGGAAAATTAGGTCAAAAATTCTGGTAAATCTGCTATTCCAATGGCTGCTTTGCCTTCCAATTGCTGCTTTCTTGCTTATATTTATTTCCACTTAATCAGGGATTATTATAAACAGAAGAATCACACATCCATCCAGCAATGCCAAAGGTATTTAGTGAAGGCCATTCAGTTAAGTAAATATTTCCATAAGAAAACTTGAAAAATTACCCAAATAGAATAGAACACCAGCAGATATAGTAATTAAAAAGGCTAACAATGTTATAGTGGCATTCAGTAAATAGCATCTGTTCCTTTTGTTTTTCCATTTAGGTTTCCTTCTTTGTTTTCATATTGTCCATTTATGCAGAGATACCATCAGCAATGCTATTTTAAAAATACAAGTTTTGTTCAGTTTGCTCACTAACACGGTTAATTGGGATGAATGATGGAATCCACTCATCATATAAAGAGGAAAGATTTCAGATATGAGAATATGCCATGAGATGGCAGCATTGTTCTTCCAACATTTGCTATAACTGGATATTTGGTATTTTAAGTTTATTGTGCTCAGTTGGAACAAAGCGGACCAATCCCGTTATTCATGTTTGATCAAAACTCACAGCCATACATCTATTGAACATGCATTGTATTAGTCATTATATTGTGACTGACTGCTTCATTAGCTAACGTTGGGCGTGGTCTGACAAGTTAGTGCATTTCTCTGGAGGCTGGGAAGAACTTTTACAACTGGGGTGTCAAACTCAAGGTCTGCAAGCCAGATGTGACCCACGGGGTGCTTAGATTTGGCCAGCGGGACTGGCCTGGAAACAGCAAAGGACCGGCCCACGATGGCCTCCTGCAGACCTCTGCCAGTAAAAATGCACACCCCCCAGCTCCATTTTTGCTGGCAGAGGGCTATCAAAACAAACTAAAAACAAAACAAAAGGA